>JAODLD010000113.1:3717992-3730531 GCA_026781065.1 Mormyrops boulengeri
ATTTCTCCCAAATGCCGTCTACAAGTGATTTAAACAGCAAGGATGAAAATGATTATGATTGTCTCGGAGAATGCATGCAGTGCTCATGCAATAGCAGTGGAGGTAAACTTCAAATAGATTTTTAAACATATAGGAAACTATAAAAGGAATAATAATTAAAACTGCAAAGTTTGCCAAGTTTTTTTCCTATGACACAGTAACAGAGTAAAAATATTTTAGCAAAACTTTAACCCCCCTGTGCTATAATGTCCGTACAGAATTGAAAGCAAGGAAAAAGCCCTATCAATAAGGCTATAAATAACATGCGATGTTGGTATTAATATTGCACATCACCAAACCATATAATATACTACAACCATTTTTTCGAATTCAGTACAATATACCTCGCCTTCCGTTGTGATGTCATTCGGCACCTGTACCAGTTTTTACACCAGTGGAAAACCAGCACCTTGAAGTACCGTATGTTCTGTACTTTCTCGAAGTACCAAAAGTTCGGTGCCTGGTGCGATGGATAAACGCCCAAAAATTTTGTCGGTTTGGAGAGAAGCATATGCTGAATATAGTGAAATGGTTTTTAAAAATGCCCTGTTTTTATGGTTACTGCTGTGATGTCCAAATCTGACAATAAAGGCAACATTTATCCCTGCTGAGTGTCCTGCTGCCTTCCAGTGATGTATAATTTAAGCAAGAAACTTTTGCATGTACGTTATTTAAAGTTACTCCCCTAAAGTCTAGTAGCAGGTTGTAGCTCATGCCAACAGGCCTGAGAAAAACCCACCAAACTGGTTCCATAGTTGGTCCACAGTCCCTCCCAGTACCCCGAATGCTCCTTCTTCCATCTCCATCCCAGTTACACCTGTTTCCCTGCTTACGACATCCATTTGTGGTAATGACCTGTCGTGGTCATCTTGTTCCTGTACAGCCATTTACTGTCCAAAAACTCCTGGATGTCATTTAATGATGCCCCTGAGTGAGAAGCACTAAATGCAGGCTGTTTAGCTCTGGGGTAATAAGGCACTGGGTGGCTCCATCGTATGTTTTTTAAGGTTTGTCTGTTCACCCACCTGAATCTCTGTCTCTCATTGTCCACATCTTTTTCTGTCTCTCTGCCTGTATCTCTCTTCCTCTCTGCATGTCTCCCTCTCTGTCTGTACCTCTCTCTCTTCCTCTCTGCCTGTCCCTCCCCCGGCAGTTGGCCCTGGGCCCCAGGCCCCGGGCCCCAGGCCTCGATGAGCCCCGTTGCTGATAAATATATTCCTGCAGGCAGCATGGGCTCATTTTACCTTGTTTACAGAGAAATACAGAGCAGCACAAGCCGCCAGCAAGGCAAGAAAAAGGGCGTCTTAATGGCCCCACGGCATCATCCGCCGCTCTGCTCCTTCTCAGGGACGCTGTGCCGTTGCTCCCATTTTCCTCTCCTTTTCTTTTCTTTCTTTTTTATTTTTTGCACATCTCTTGACAGCTTGACAGCAAATTACCCGCCGTTTCCGTTCCTGATTAGTGGCGCTGTGACTCGATGCATATGCTTTGAGCCAGGCCGCTTCTGTTTTTTTAATGGAAAAAATAAACTTTTGTCTATTTGTGTGTTGTTGTTATTATTATTATTATTATTATTATTATTAATAATAATAATAATAATAATGTGTGTGTGTGTTTGTGTGCGTGTGTGTGTGTGTGGGGGGGGGGGGGGATCATGTGTAGAATACAATGTGGGGGCCAAATATCCCCAGAATGTGATAGGAACCTGTTATTTTGACATTGTCAGGAACACCATTTTCAGTGCGGACCAACGTTTTCCCTTGTGGGGTTTTTTTCAGTCCCCACAAGGATAACCTGAATTTTATGAAAATCTGTGACAACAATAAAAAAACTAAAAATGTCCACAGTCTTGTATTTAGTTTGGTTACTTATGGTTAAGGTTAGGGCTGCGTAGGGAGTAAGGGTGACTCAGATTAGAGTTTTTCCCATAGAAATGAATAGAAGTTCCCCATATAGATAGGTACACCAAGTGTGTGTGTGTGGGTGGGGGAGGGGGTTGCATAGATCAAATTGATTAGGACCAAATTGTCCCCAAAGTGTAGTAAAATCTGAAATTTCCCTACTTTTGGGGACATCTTTTGAGGTCCTCATTTGGATAACCTCAGTTTTATAAAACTCTGTGGATGCAATCAAAAAAAGTAAAAATGCCAAAAGTCTTGTATTTGGGTTGGTTACTTATGGTTAAGGTTAGGGATGGGTAGAGGTTAAGGGTGTCCTGATTGGGATTAGGGTTTTTCCCATAGAAATGAATGGACGGTCCCCATTTAGATAGGTACACCAACGTGTGTGTGTGTGTGTGTGCATGCACCCTGCAATGGCTTGGCACTCATCCTGGGTTGTTCCCTGCCTTGTGCCCATAGCCTCGGGGATAGGCTCGGGACCCAAGACCCCCAAGGCAAGTGGGTACAGAAGATGGATGGATGGATGGATGATATTTTTAACCTGTGAGCCATTTGTCAACGTTTTAAAACAAAATGAACTAAGTAACGAACTATGGCTCTATACCTTCCCCTTCGACTTTTCCCTCAGATGCCAAGTCAATTGGTTTGATTTTGGCTGTAGATTTTGGGAGTGTATGTATGTAACGTGTGTAACATCAGCACCAAAGCTCTCGCATTGTTTACAGCCAGGAAAGAATACTGTTGGTTTCTATAAAAAATCTTTAATAGAGCCCTAATTTTAACACACAATAAAAGTATATCACTATAAAGGGCGTCGTCCAATATCTTGTTTTGAAAATTCACTGTACCGCCCAGTTCTAGGCAATGCTCAAAGTTGTGGATGGGCGGGGGGACGAAGTGTGATAATGAGATCATCAGTAGCCACACCCCTGGGAGGAATCGGCCCATTGGCTCGGTTGTTTTAGGGTGAATGCCTTTATTAAGAAATATCATTTCATTAAAATAAGATGGTGTCCTTAATCGGTCATTTTGAGTGGGGGAAGCCTCTAAATACCCCACCATGACACCAACCCTGACTGGACTGTGTGTTTGACACTGAGTATAACAGAGCAATACCTATCAGAGAAGGCAGCTGGTGCTGGCCTCTTGGGGACGCTATACTAAATAAGTCTGGTGCTGTGGCAGATGGTGCCTTAGCTATGAAGGAGAAACACCTAAAGCACACGCTGGATGGCTGAGACATTGATAAACCACAGTGGGCAGGATTGTCAGTCACCCTCTTCCTCATTCCCTATGGGTTAAACTGGCAGTGACTGATGGCGCACATAATAGTGTGCGTGGTGGGTTTCAGAAACTGATGTCTCCCATCAGTGCATATGCAATATGCAAATGAAGCCAAGGCATTAACCAATTAGGAATGTCCAAGAACGGCACCTGCTGGTGATGACAGGGTGTAGGGGGAGTGGGCGGCATGCGAGACATTCACAGCATAGCATGTGCACCGCAAGATTATATTTCGCCGCTGTTCAATCACTCCTCGAATTCCACAGGGGGGAAAATTAGGTTTCAGTGTGACCAATATGTCTTCTCTTAGAGTGATGACCAACCATTAAACACTAAAAAACAGCTTGGATCGGCTTTCCATCCACCACTGCATTTATGTGTTTGGATTGAACACAACTCTTTGCGAAAGAACTTCTGTAAGGTTTTGCCCGGTGCAGAGAAGAGCGGTCTTTTATTAGGTCTTTTTTAGTGGCAATGTATTTAAAATGAAATGGAATTTGAAAATTGAGATTTCAGTTTGAGCAAAGATGTGAGTCATGGCACATGGTTCAGCCGGTTACCATCTTAATTTCTTTTCCCTAACGGTTAAGATAATAAAACCTGAAATTATAAATATTAACTAAGAAGGGATATTTGTCTCTAGTAGGGCCTTAAAATTGCTTCGTAGTCATGGTAACAAAGGCATTTCCACCAGCTCTTGTTCCGTGGTTCCTGTCATGTCTTTTTCAGAAATTAATTTGAAATTTTAACTGTGGTATTAAACCTCAGCAATAAAAAGGTATTTATTAAGTGAGGATTTATATTTTTACCACCACATATATAATATCTAAGGTAGATCAGCCTTTTAATTTGTGGGGCCCTAATGATTTAGTACCTTCTACGCAAAAACTGGCCAGTACAGGTCCTAACTGTTGTCTCCTTGAGTATTGAGCATGATTTGCTTTGGATGAAAGGATATGCTGGCCATCTGGATAATATTGGTGGGCCGGTTCCACTTTCAGTAGAGTGGTACGTTCCGGATTGTGGTTTCGGCATCGAGGGCCCGGCCGTGTGCCGCGGCTCCTGTGGTTAGGTGTGTCAGAGCTGGGATCGCTCGCTTTCCCTTATCCTTCTGCCCGTGGTGATCGTCAAACAGCCAGATGGACATTGTAGGCGAGATCTTTCCCCTGGTCGATGGCTCTTTGCAGGGATGTCTTTGGATACGCCTGTCAGAGAGGACTCTTCGCTGATACAGTTCCTCTTCCAGCTTTTCTCTGGCGGGGAGTCAGAGTTTGCTGAGCGTAGGTCCCACGACGTGTTCTCTAATGGGCCATGATGCATCGGAGATCACCCCCCCACGCCCCCTTCCCATTAGCTCATGGAGCTTCTGTGGTTTCTCTCATTCGCTGCTGCCCTCATATCTGTCAGCCACCCTGGGCTGTTTGTCAGTCACCTCAGTGCTTGTGTCGCGCCTGGCAACACCTTTAATTAATTGTCGTTGCGAGGATGAAGGAACTTTCAGTTGTAGCTTCAGCTATCAGAACGTTTTGGTTAAAGATGGAGACAGTGAGTGATTGATGGACTGAGTGTTTGCGAAGATGCGAATGGCTGTTAAAGCTGCCTTTGGACCTTATAAAAGCTCTTTCTCACTTGCTCTTGCACAGAGGAGTTCCTGTGGTCATCAGCGTCTGCATGGCATTTAGAGTGAAATTTAAGGACATTTCAAATGAAATTTGAGTATAATCTTAGTTATATGAGAATTTGGCTGTTTAATCCTTAAATCCGTATTCTGCCCTAAATTGTGCTATGTGGAGCGAAACGTGTTGGGTTTGAGTTATTTATACTCGCTGTCCTTTTTATTCTTCTCTGTAAGCCTGAATTATCTAGTGAGGTTTCAGTTTACGTGCAGTTCATTCAGAATGTCATTCAGACTCCCTTCACGTTGAGAATTTTAAGGTCTTCTTCGGAAGCCCATACACTCCACACCTCGGCTTCCTCACGCCGGACCGAATTGCCCGGTGGGATTCATGTTCCAGAAACTACAGGAACAGCTTCGTAGAGGCTCGACCCAAATCGCAAACATGACGCCAGTGTACAATCGTGTGCAAGGTGCCTGGTTTGTGTGTGGTCACCGGTGCATGTGTCCGATTTGTTGTGGTAATAAATAAAAGATCTACGTGTCACTCAGACCGGAGAGCACCTGTGGCCTTGTGCCACCACTGGCTCCTGGTCAGGATTTTCTCGGGAGCTCCAGTGAGCAGGCCTGACATGTGACACGAGGAGAACCAGGAAGAGGCTGGAATGGATCCAGCCGTGAGGATCTGCAGGGAAGTGCTGGCCAGCTGCAGCCGTCACTGAGCGTCGGCCCCCTGCATCCTGACGCAGTGCTTCCCATGTGCTGCTTATCCAGCTTCACATTAGTAACCGCTATGATGATGGTAATGGTCTCTACCATTCTTGTAGTCTGTAGTGCTTTTGTGTTTCTTGTGGCGCTTCTTTCATTTTGTGTGGTCAATGAATTTTTTTGTGAGTCTGACTTTGTGCTCTGTGCTCTCTCCCCTCTGTGCTGTAAGCTCTGCGCTCTCTTCCCTCTGTGCTGTAAGCTCTGCGCTCTCTCCCCTCTGTGCTGTAAGCTCTGCGCTCTCTCCCCTCTGTGCTGTTTGCTCTGCGCTCTCTTCCCTTTGTGCTGTTTGCTCTGCGCTCTCTTCCCTCTGTGCTGTTTGCTCTGCGCTCTCTTCCCTCTGTGCTGTTTGCTCTGCGCTCTCTTCCCTCTGTGCTGTAAGCTCTGCGCTCTCTTCCCTCTGCGCTGTTAGCTCTGCGCTCTCTCCCCTCTGCGCTGTAAGCTCTGCGCTCTCTCCCCTCTGTGCTGTTTGCTCTGCGCTCTCTTCCCTCTGTGCTGTTTGCTCTGCGCTCTCCTCCCTCTGTGCTGTTTGCTCTGCGCTCTCTCCCCTCTGTGCTGTAAGCACTGTGCTCTCTCCTCTCTGCGCTTCCGCTCCCTCCTCCATGCAGAGGCGGTTCCTGCTCCTTCAGTGTGGTATGTCCCTCCCACACACCCTGTTACTTCACTAGTTCCTACGCTTGACTTCTTCCAGGACCTTTCTTTGTTCTTTTGACCAGACTGAGCCGGTGCGGCTTGTTATATCCAAACTCAGTCCATCAAACTAAACAACGCCAAAGGTGTTAAAATATGAAAGTTGCTTCATGAAACAGTGTCAGCTTTGCCCATAAATAATACAAAAAGTTTTCTTGCTGTGAAGCGAAGTCGGGAATTTTAAGGTCAAGGAGACAATTTTGAAAAGCACCGAGACCGTGGTGGTACCACCTCTGTTTGCCAGGCCTTACAGTGGTGCCACCATAAAGCATGTGGGCGACATTTAACAAAGAGTGACTTACACTCATTTCACATTCAGCTTTTCAGGCCAAACTGTGTCACTGTATCTCCATGTCACTTGATCGTAGTCGGAGGGGAAGAAAAGTTTCTGTGTGCCGTTGCTGGGAAACAGAGAGAATGTTCTTACCGTGGCCCTTTTCCGGGAATGGCACGCAGATCAGGTCTCATGCGAAGGCAGGCATGGTCAGAGGGGGCCTGTTAGCATTTAGTGGCGATATGGCCCTTTTTAATAAGTGCTGTTTATCGTGTGTCATAGTGAAGCAGCGAATTAATTGAAATCTTTGACCTTTTCAAACAAGCCCCTAGGACCCCCCCACCCCATTTTCTCAAAGAATCTCCCCTTCTTGACTCATACTTAGAACTTTCTAGGTGGGCTTGAACCCCATCGCCTCTCTTGGTCGAAATCCCTCAGACTTTTCTGATGTCATGATGTGGTTCTAATGAGTTAAATCCTATTTCCATGTGCGTCTGGTATCTCTGCTGAGCACTTTTCCATTTTGTGCATTTGGCTGTTTCGTGGACTTTTACTGTTAATATTAACAGACGATTTGTGAGCAGTGGTTTGTGACTCAGAGGGTTAGGATGCTGGGCCTGTGATCGGAAGGTTGCCAGTTCTTATCCCAGCAGAGTAATGTCACTGTTGGTCCCATGAGCAAGGCCCTTAACCCCTTGTAAACACTCCCTCGCTAATCCAGCACTTGTTCCCACACTATGATGAGACATCATTTTGCCCCAAACTGCCTCACAGATGGGTGTTAAGTCCACATAGAATAGAACCCCTCCCCATGATGATTCCTGCAGACGTACGCTTAGAGTCACGCTGCAGTCTGGCCTCCCTGACACTCTCCTACTCCCAGAAACTCCCAAGGACGCCTCCTGTCTAGCAGACTCCTCTGCTCCTTTGGCCCAGTAGCCCAGTACCGTCTGTCTCTTTGTTTAGCGAGATGGTCAGCTGGGACGCGCTGCCCCAGTATGCGGACATAATTACAGCCGATGAGCCTGATGTAAAGCAACCCCCACCCAGGCCCTGCCCACACCAGGCCCTCTAATTCTCAGCAGCCCTCCGTTTACAATTCAAGCACTCCCACGCCCTGTCAGAGTGGGCACGGGTGTGTGACCCAGAATGCTTTGTGTGTTGTTTACTTTATAGGTTTGCTTCTTAATGTTGCTGTTTGGACATGGTTTTCTTTATCTTTCTTGAACACAGGAAGGCGGCGCTACATGTGATATTTCTTAATCTCAGGTTATTAACATTTTGTATATCTTTGTGTCCACTGTTGTTCTTCAGCGATCTGACAGTTGTATTACACATGTCGGTTCCTTTGGCGTGTGTAAGTCATGTAAGAGAGGCGCTTTGTCCTGTGATGTGAGTGGCGCATGGGCTCTCGGGCCACACCTCGCCATGTGACAGAGAGCGCCGTGCGGCTCGTGGCTGCTTTAGCCGACTCCGCTGCCCTCTCTGTGTTGTCGCATTGCGTTGGCCTGGAACCGAAGCACTTAATCTTCTCTGAAGTGAGGACCATGTAGGAACCTGGTCACATTCTCCTGTGTGTCCTGCATGTCTTTCCTGTTGTTTGTGTTTAGCCTCATGCTCGCCAAGGGAAGAGCCCTACACCAACAGTTGATTTATGTTCCCTGATTGAGCACAGATGGTATTTGTTGTGTTTGACGGAAGAAGGTTCTCTGGGTGCTCTCAGTCTTCTGTGCCTCGTTGTGTCTTTGTGCTGAAGGCCACCGAGTGGGAGGATGTGAGCGGGGGTTGGGGGCGGGGGGGCGCGTTCCATTTCTGGAGTCTGGCAGGGGCACACAGGGACAGCTCTCAACTATGCAAAGAAACCTGAAAGGCGGCATCGCAGATCTGAATTTCACTCAGCAGGTTGTTGGTTCAAGTCCCGGGGGGACGTCTGCTGTCACATACCTGATGGAGCATCTCAAATTGAATGGCCTCTGGAAAAAGTAGCAATTGGCAAACAGTGGTGGTGGGGGCGGGGTAAACATATAAGCTTTGCAATTCACAATGGATAAGTGGGGCTGATAATGAATTACCCTGATAAAGCAGTGTTTAAATATTAGCCTACAAAATAAATCGATTAAATAATGGCATTAATCTGGATTATTGCAGCAAGACTGTTTGTGCATTCCTGTGCCAGGGAATTCAGTTACTCATACTGTGGGAATTCTATCAAATTGTGCTCTTAAGTCGTTTCCTGTTTTCCAATTAAAAAAAAAAAAAAAGTTAACGCAGTATGGTGTGGGTGCTGGCTCTTTGCCGATGAAGTATCTTGGTAATAATGGATTAGCATTTGCACTGTCACCCGTATCTGTATTCTCGGTGCAGTGTCAGGTTGCATTTTGGTTAAAACCTTGTTATGGAAACAAAAAAATATGGGTTTATTTGCGCTTTCGAACAAACAGTGAGCAGTAACATTCGCACCCAAGGGCAGAAACCTAGAAGCCAAGAGACGCGTTTGTTCAAGCCATCGGAGAAAACAAGCATTCACTGCAGCGTGGTGTAAAAACAGTAGCCTTTTCAGTTAGATTACTGGCCTTAATCTCTCCCAAGAGCGCCTCAATGAGTAAAGACTGGTCTATAGATAAAACCTAAGAGAATGATCGTGTGTCCATTCACTAAGTGCAGATAATAGGCGCGTCTGGGGTGAATTGCAGTGTGCGTTTATGGGCAGAACAAATATGCTTTTAGTGGCCGTTGTTTTATACAGTTAGTCCCGTGTACCCTGTCGACCATTAAGAACATGTCCTTCATCAGACGAAGACGGGCATACGGCTAGTTCTATGGTCACGGATTTACAATAGAATTTCACTACAATTCGGAAAAGAACTGGCTTGCTGTTGTATCCCAAATATCAAATGATACTGCAGAATGGGTTGATTCCTTCACCAAACACATGACACTTTGGTAACAGGGTAACTTCTGTAAAATTTCCCATATGTGAGCATATAGAAGGGACGATTTATTGTTCAGGGCTATTTTGGTAGATGGGTGTCTTGTTCTTCCCCAACTTATGGACATTTTGAAATATATTCCTCCTAGTTACCATATGAACTATTTTCCTTAAACAAGACCAGTCAACAGGAATGTACCTCGTGAGCTGATCTTATCCTTTTCTTGGATTGCTACTCCGTCAGTGGACAGTCTGGTTGTCTTTTGTTGAGAGTGCTGGAAGAGTACCGTCGGAGATCTGCCTGAGCGGTCGCTGATGTTTCCTGACCCGGAAGGAGGGCAGTCGGATTCCGCTCTCTGTGTCCTTCAGTATCTTGGTGCGTATCACCGTGCATCCTACAGCCCGTAGCATGGAATCGTGTGCAGCTCATCTCTGAATCGTGGTTAATAAATGGGCAGCGGCCGTGTGCTCGGAGCTCAAGTTGAAGGACAGCTGAAACATGTGATCTGAGATATGTGACCTCAGGTGCGACCGGACCTCTGGCTCCCCCTGCTGCCTCTTACTGGCTGATCAGAAGGACATTGCTTCTCTCACTTCTTGCACACTTTAAGCTCTGTGCACTTGGGGGCTGATTGAGCTGCTGGTCACCCCCCCCCCCAGGGGTCATTTTCCCAGTAATTACCACATGCTTGTGGATGCTTTTCTGTCTTGTCTTCTGCCTTTTTGTCCTAACAAAAACTCTGTACACACCAAGCCGATGGCAAAAAAAAAAAAAAAACTAGCACCAATCTGGGCCAACAAACGATTGGCTCTTGTTGATTTGTGAAAATTTGTGTTGGAACAGACTGGAACAAACAGAGGTGATAGATGACATGCAGCCCCACCAGAGAGATCCGTTTCACCAGCTAGCTATAGCACCAATTCAACATGCTTGGTCAGACAAAACAGTGCCAACTGGGACCAGCCTGTGTCGACCATGCTTGACAGGCAGTCACCAACTCTCACCGACAGCTTTTAATGGCCGAAAAACGGCTTGGTGTGTTCCTGGCTTTAGACGTTCATGGATTAGATGCCACTTTGTCAGGCTATACTACTGTTCTTTGTTAATTAAACCTTCTAGAGTAAATGTATGGCTCAGATGAGAAATTTAATTGAATTAAGAATAGGAATCATGAAACTGCCTCTCTCTGATTGTCATATGACAATTAGATGATAAAATTAGTGACACCAACAGAATGGATCCCGTGGGATTGAGTGTGGTTGAGGTGGTGACGTATGACAGAGGCTTGGATGAGCTCTGGGACTGATGTGTGGGAGCAACTTGACCGGCGTTCCTGCCAGCAGGCTGTGGGAAGGGGACGTGTTGCTTACCGACTGAGTTTCTTTCTGACTCTAAAAACTCAAGCCTGATGCCAGGTGTCCAGAAACTTTTTATTATTCATTTCTTTGGCAGCTGAAGCTGAGGGAATCCCAGCGAACATTTAGGACTGATCCATAGGGTGTCAGCTCCCCCCCCCCGCCCGCCCGTTGCCAGATACATCTGCACCTCTATTCTGTGCGGTCATAAGCTGTCATGTGACCAGCTTTTTTCTTTGCTTTTCATGCTGATTTTGGGGTAGTGTCCTGGCAACCCTGCCAGGGGCCACTCACGGGGCCACTCACGGGGCCTGCTGGCCACTTAGCTTGATCTGCATCTGGCCATTTTGGAAGGAAGGAGGCCTCCACCCTGAGGCAAATGAGGTCATGTGACAATGAAATGTGGTTTGAAAAAGCCACAGTGGGATTTCTGCCCTGTGGATGTTGCATGCAGAATCTGGACATTGTGGAGATTAAAGGTGCAGTGTTTGAAGATGCCCCAGTCCTGGGATTGGGAGGCAGGGCCAGAGGTGTTGGCGACCTTCAATGGCTGTGTGAGAATCAGACGGCAGATTTTATTAACTGTATAACAAAGTGGCTGTTGAAGGATATGATTTCAGATCAGACAGCTGCATCAGTCCACTAAGCCTTAAAAGATGAAAAAGATGCAAATCCTCACCTACATAAGCTGACACTGCCCCAACTCTGTGGTCGGTCTGTGACTGTAGCTACGGTCGTGTGTATGTGCTGCGTAGACCGTACTCCCGCTTGAGAGGGGGGTGGTTTTGAAGGCATCCGTGTGATCCCACACAGACCCTGCAAAGAAGACGGGTTTTCCCCCCACCCGCCTATGTCGTGATCCGGACAATAGCCAAAGCAGCTTCTCTCTCCCCTCTGGGGAACAGCTGGGCGATGGCAAATTAACCGCAAATCAGGGATCACCGAAATCAGCTGCCACCTGGCCGCACACCAGCCGGCTCCAGAAAGCCTGGGGTTTAAACCCTAAGGGCACCAATTACTGATACAGGTAGAGTTTCACTTGACTGTTCCTTATTATCCCACTAATAATCCCGTTTGGTTTATTCTCCCCGGATTCACCGAATGTTACCTTCAGCATCTCAGTCATGCTCTTGGGAGTTTTACTTGCGCAAGAATGTTCTGAGGGCAGAATGAAAAATGATTGGTTCATAACCAATCAGATTGTAGAGGAGATGGATCCAAGCAATTAGAGGAGGCAGGGCCAAGACATCTGATTGGTTGGTCTGACATCTGACACACATCTGATTGGTTATCTCTCTGAACCAGTCAGTTTTCATTCTGCCCTGAGAACATTTTTGTTTAAGAAACTCCCATGAGTTGCCTGCCTGTGGTTCCTTGGTGAGACTAACTGCTCTGGAGCGTGACACAGCCCTAGAGCCAGAGACTTGAGAGTGTACAGCCTGTCACCTCATGGTCAATGCAGGTGTGCTGGAGTTAGATGCACATGCTGAGGCTGAATGACCAGTGGCAGCACGTGGCAAAACATGGGGCTTCCCGAGTTCAAAGTGCAAACGGGGCGACACGAAGGCATGACCCCGAGGTCTTACAGTGAGGGAGGCTCCATTCGGATTTCACCTTCAACTGCCCTCTGAATTAGAGGCGCAAAAGTGTGACATTTGCGCCCCCGCCCCCCCCCAACCCCACCCC
>JAODLD010000113.1:3730774-3741733 GCA_026781065.1 Mormyrops boulengeri
GAGCCCCCCTGCCTCCAGCCACCAGACAGACTCCCACGCTGGGGTTCGGTCACCCAGAGTCCGGGCAGAGCCAGCCCAGGGCAAAGTAGGGGAGCTACAGTGGCATTAGGGGCTGCAATGCATTGTAGGAATGTGCCATTTAAGGCATTTGCATGTATTTATCTGGCAGATACTTTGAAAAGTAACGTAAAAATGAGGCAAGTGATACATCAGGCATACTTCTGCTGAGGAGGAAGCTTTTGTGCTGCTAGGCTAAGCTGGGAATGTTTAGGACCCCCGCTTAAAGACCACGTGGAATATGCATCCAGCTGTGGAAAGATATTAGCTAGTGTGTGAAGTCTCTCTTCTCTTGTCACCATACTTTAATTTGCTGTGTTTATTTTAAATTAACTCATATGAATAAAGACCTTGGTGTAGCATCTAAACTTTGCATTCAATTTGGTCATTTTGATCATTTTCTGGGGGAACCCCACATGAGCTCACCCGGTCTAATTCAACCTGGGGGAACCCTATGTGACCTAACCCGGTCTATCTCAATCTGGGGGAACCCTGCATGACCTCACTCAGTCTAGCTCAAACTGGGAGAATCCCGTGTTACCTCCCCCTGGTCCGGCTTGAACTGTGGGAACCCTGTGTGACCTCACCCAGTCTGGCTTGAACTGGGGGAACCCTGTGTGACCTCACCCCGTCCAGCTTGAACTGGGGGAACTCTGTGTGACCTCACCCAATTCAGCTTCGACCTGACTGTCCTCATGCGGCAGTTCCATAAGCCGCAAATTATGTTGGTTGAGACGTCCATTTGTTGGCCCAGCGCTAGCTCAGCATCTCACTTTGTCGGGGCCTATCCGCTCTCTAAATTGCTATTTCATTCATACCTCTTTAGTGTCTTGAGCCTTTGAAGGATCACATACTGAAAAATTAGCCCATGATCCTTCAGCGTTATTAATATAAAGTCATACTGACATTTTTGGGCCAAAATCTTCTGTTGCAGAACATTAAAGGAGACTTGGGAGAAGGAAATAAAGTCTAGGAAATAGGACTAAGCACCCAGCTGTGTAATTTTAAGCTGTTTAGTGTAAATTATGAAAGCTCTTTCTTACCATCTGTTTACTCATCTCGCTGCCTAAGCTTTCAGTGGCTCAAATATGCACATTTAAGAGCGATTGGATGTGCAGGAATGTTGAGGACTAATGTATGTGTTTATTTCTCGAAACTGCATCATTAAAGGTGGGATTCCAGCCGTGGAGTTTTCCCCCTACAGCAGTTGCTAAGCAACCCCTGTGTCGTGTCATAATGGAACAGTTGGATGTTATTGGGGCTGAGGCCAATGAGAATGTTCCCTGCTGAGGTCATCACAACCCCCACATCATCCTTATGCTGGCAGCCTGCAACCTCACACATTCAGACAGTACCTGTCTTTTTTTTGCCTGTATTAATAGCTTCCTTGCGAGACCTTTTTTCAGAGGTCATGCAGATTTTTGCTGAGGAACAATACATCATTGTGTTGCCTCTTAATAGTGTCTGTTCTACAGATTCATATCACTCCTTAAAAAGGGAACTTATTTCTGCGTTGAAAGCATTTTATGCAATGTTCTTCTTGAGGACAGGGTTCAAAAAGTCACTTTGAAGTGATGCCTAGAAATTCGGACACAAAAATTTGATTCATTGTAACTCAAACATGTACAGTAAGTAGCATGAATGGGAGAATTTTTAGGGCAGGACTTTATAATGTGTGCCGAGCTACTTCACTGCCTAACCTTGAGCTCTGGTGTTGAAGATCAACCGGAGGGGGCCTGCAATACCTTTACGTACAAAACACCACATGGGGAATGATGCAAAAACAGCAAATAACAGTCTGCAGAAGTGGGGGGGTGCGAGAGTGACTTATTATGGGGTGGGTGGCTCTGGGCTGCAGTGCATGGTGGGAGATCTCACAGTCTTCCTAAAGACTGCATTTGCGCACGGCCTGTTGTCAGTAATTAGCCCAGCTAGTACAGCACTATCTGAAGGCTCAGCCGCCGCTGAGAGGAAGACGCCGGAACGTGGCAAATCACAGAGTGCACCTGTTCTGCGGATTCCCTGTCTGTCTCAAACCCACTGTTCTTCAGTGCTCAGAAATGCCCTCATGCTGGTCTTTATTGGGGCTTCGCACAGATTTTTACCCACTGAAAATGGTCTATGCATGTACTTACCCGGTTAAATTCTGCTCGGGGTGAATTCTTTGTCAGTTTATCTAACCATCTATTTTCCATAGCCCCTTTCCCATGACGGGGCCGCAATGAGCCCAGAGCTCTATTGTTTCAGTCATAGGAAAGAGGCAGATTCAGCTTTATTCTCTAAGGGCTGCATTGCACAAGGAATTTTGTTAGTGTCACTGGTCACAACAATCATGAATCAAGTGACAAGACAGAACTAGCAACGCAACTGCAACGACGAGGGGAATTAAGGTGCTTGTGATGAGATGTAATGAAACGTGGAATCAGTCTGCGAATAGGTCAAATTCATACAACATTTACACAAGTGTCATACATACACATGGATAGTATATATGCCAGCAGCTTGTACAAATGGTAATAGACTGTGATATCGTGCAATAAATAACAGGTAAGTAAAACCATAAACATGCCCTTTACATATGCAATATAGTGTGAGCTTGTACGTATCAACGGTTTGTCCCTGGAGTATGAGAAATGGATAATAATGGTGCAGTATGGGTCACTCGGGGGATTGGCTGAGCAGAGTAACAGCTCTAGGGAATAAGCTGATTGGATGGCGGGATGTTTTGGTTCTGACTGGTCTCCTTCTGGGACAGGTTGTGAGCTGGGTCAGCACTGATCTTCCCTTGTACAAAGCTGAGGTAGTGAGTAAGTGCCGGTCAGCTTCTATGCAGAGCTGACAACCCACTGAAGCCTCTTCTTGGAGATACTGGAAGAGATTTTAAATTGTTATGTAAAGGGTGGGAGATATATATATAAAAAAAAAAAATCTGAAGGGATGTGGTGTCTCTGAATTCTTTCAGTCCTCTTGCCTGTTATGTTTCTACCAAAAATTCTAGATTCCTTCTAGATCATACTTTTTGTTTTAGAGCTGGATGAAGTGGCCGGGGAGAGGGAAGTCTGGGTTTCCCTGCTGAGACTGCTGACCCCGCGACCCGACCTCGGATGAGCGGTGGATGATGGATGGATGGATGGACAAATATATTAGTTTGCAGTGTAGTGGCTGCCATCTTCATCAATTTATGTTACCGTTGTGAGAAAGCAAGTGTCCTACATGGAGTAGACTCTGTCCTCCAAGGTTGTGTGAGATGACCCCTAGACTGATTCTCCCACTGCTTTGTCCTCTACTCAGTGTTAATGTACGCTGAACTAACGACCTTCGAAAGGGCAAGCTGGCCCCTCCTCCTTGTCCCGCCGCTGCTGCCCGGAAGCCACGATTGGCCAGGGGATATCACCTTTGTCATTTCTTTGAGTCTTATTGGCTGCTTGGTTGATGGTCGTCGGGGAGAAACCCTGGTAAAGATCGAGGTTCAATAAAATGAGCACTGAGGCCCGAGCAATTAAATACCCAAAACTGTTAATTAATCAAAGCTTTGGTTAGAATGAATGAAACATGGCCCTAGGCACTGAGGCTGGATTTTATTTTATTCTGTCACTGGGGAAACTGTTGGCTTTTCACGGTTTTGGACCAATGGTGATTAATTCTGAGGTAATACTATACATATCCTGCCTTTTGATTGGTCAAATGCAGTGAATAGCATTGTGGTCAAAATGCACATGTCTGTAAATGTAAACCCCACCAGCATCACCTCTGATTGCTACCGGTACTGTTGCTCCTACTCTACCACCTCCTTTCACACACCTTTGCACCATTTCAGTTTATGCTGGAAATTGGGGAACATTACCACTAGCCAGTGCAAACAGTCATTGAATATATAAGTATATGGACATTTAAGTGCATCAGGTTACCTTGTCCCTGACAGGTTGCATTGCCCGACTACACGTTGGGAATTCTTGGTGATGTTGGGGTCCCCTGGTGCTCTCAAGCGAACATGTTACTGCAAGACACATGGTGAGGTAGCTGCTCTAAGCTCTAACGCCGGCAGATTTCCACTTACTGTCATTTAGGTGTCAGTCAACTAAACCGATCCTACGCCTAATGGGTGAAATCCTCAGGATTGCGACAGCAGGTGTTCAATTTGTTTTGGGGTAATGTTGAAATTCCCCCCCACCCACCTCGGACCCTTTAGGCCACAGGTGTCAGACTCCAGTCCTGGGGAGCCAGAGCCCTGTACATTTTTGGGTTTCCCCTCAGTTAACACACCTGATTCAACTTCTTGTGATAATTACCACATAGCCGTTGAGCTGAATCATTTGTGGTGGAACAGGGAAAGAACTAAGCTACACAGGGCTCCGGCCCAACAGGACTGCAGTTTGACACCCCTGCTTTAGGCTATGTCACTACAGTGGTGTTGGCTGGAGTGATGTGGGTCACCCTAAAACACTGGAGGGATGTGTGGGATGTGACATAGGCAGAACAGTGGAGCCACAGGAGTGAAGCCGTGCCTTGGTATCTATCCCGTAAGCCAGTGGAAATGGGGGCTTTTTAAATTTGATGTAATCACGTGGAACCCTCCCTTCTGGAGATGTTGCTTTCCATCGTCTCGGGGTTAATACTGACCACTTTAGCCATTTCAGCTGAGTTTGCCTGAAATACGCGACTACTGCACACCAGTCAGACCTACCCGGAAATTATTTTTTTTCCAGAGTTTTTAAATACATAATTTTCTTAAATTGCGCGTGTCGGATTTCTGCGTCCATGTGTGTGTCGGGGGGGGGGGGCTGTGTAAGGGTGACATTTCTGCGGATTCACTGTGTCAAGTGAGTGCGTCTAGCATTCAACGTCAGAAAAGCGTGGCCCATAGAGGTCTGGCTGCTGGCGGGTGGGCACGTTAGGCGAGGAAATGCGAACCTCGGCAGGGGAGATGTGCCGGCATCAGCAAAATCCAGCTGTCTGACCGTGGCGACCAGAACCAGTCAGAGGTCATCGGGGACTGAAGCCGGTGACCTAGAAGTTCTCTGATTGGACGTTTAGTTTAACATGCAGTGACCTGTCTGGCTTCGTGTCGTTACCCTTGTCTCTCTGCAGCCATTGTTTATTGTGTGACCTTGCTAACAGTCTCGTTCTGCACGTTGACACGCTTCCATATGCAGTACACGGTATTACTGTGATATGCTGGACTGTGAGGTAGAACTTCATGCAGCACTTCTCTCACAGTGTGCAGTTCTCTCACAGTGTTTCTCAGCATTTGTCCATTCTGTGCTTTAGGCTGATGTCCAGCGTATTTATTGCTGAATAAACTGGCCTGTGAGTTAGTTTGGGCAAAGGCAGCTGCCAGATAGATAAAGTTAAATTTAATCCCATATGGTGGCTGATTGTACTGGACCTTGCCCTCCCGGCCCGGAGATCAGCCCCCAGAGGCCCACACGTCGCACGCTGCCGAGGCCCAAGGTGTTTTCTGTGTGCAGTGACCCAGGAAACGCGTGGGGTAAGGAGCTGGGAGGGGCATGTCGGACGGGGACCTGAGCTGATTCGCTGAGAATATCCTGCTGCTTTAAGGGGCAGAGCATGAAAAATTGAGGCTATTAAATTTTCGTCAGACAAAAGCGTCACCAAAGGAACTACAATAATGGCTGTATGGCCATCTGGGCATCGCACGTGAGTGTTGCTGTAATTAGGCGTCACCGTGCTGCAGTTCATGCATTATTGAGAGTGATTGAGGGGGTGACTCAGCTGGTGAAATGGCTGGGGTGCAGGTGGTCTGTGGCCCCCCCCCCGAATCCCAGTAGGGAGCGGATGCATGTCATACTGAGCAGACCTCTGGGTTTGCCACCTGGCTGCCAGGGGAGGAAAGGTTTTTCGATGGCGGTGGTGGTGGTGGGGGATTTGCAATTTCTTCTTAACCCCGCCCCCATCAGATCGGAACACACGATGTACTGACAATGAAGTGATACATTGCCGGCGTCGAATCCCATTGTAATTTCACACACGAAACGAGGCTGTGATTCTTTGGAGCGTCGGACACCCGGAACAAAGAGCAGCTGGGCCATAAACACAACAGAATAAATTTTGGGAGGGGTGCATAAAGAAAAAATGACATGCAAGACGCAATAGCCAGGACACAGTGCACAGCATAACGGCAAACAGCCATGCAGGGCCATGCATATAGTGCTTGTCGACATCAAGTGGCAGATGTACACATGCAGCCTTTCGGAGGGACGGTCTCGGGCTGGTCACGGATTCGTGTGTCGGGTGCTGTGCTTGGGACGTTGCCGCTTTGAAGCTGGTTACTCCTCAGCGCGATCATGGTGAAGGACAGAAGGGAATCGCTGGCATCAGAAACGACCACTGGAACCCCTGTGCAATCCACTGACTTCTGTACAGAGCCTAATGGGCATTAATTGAGTATTTCATTACGGCTGTCTGCCTGGCCTCACCATACCTCTGAGACTATTGGATGTAGCACCATCTTCCTCTTATCTCCATCTTATTAGATAACCTATGGTTGGTGTTTACTGTCTTTGCTTATTTCATAAGCAAACTAGAGTTGGACCTTGTGGGCTGGCTTATAACGTTCTGGCCCTGATGTTCAAAGTTCACATCCTTTATGCAATACTCTTCTGGCTCTCCAGAACAGGGCCAGTCAGCTGGAAAGGTCTATTTAGAATACAAACATACACAGCTAAGTAATGATATAATGTAGAGAGGCGACTATAGAGATCGCTGTAAATAAGACTGTCTGCCAACTTAATGAACGATGGTGATTTAGGCTGATCACTGCTCACTGGTCATGTTCTCATGGTGAATGGCTGGAAATGAGAATATAATAGTGACAAACAGCAGTCCCCATTAGCCTTATTTAGGAAAACAAATGTCATAAATTACCCCAAGAGCTCTAACCAGGATGCTGCGGATCAGGCTCAGGCTGGGTGGCGTTTGGCCAGTGTGCTAATCTGGGATCGGATATCCAAAAAATCAGGTGTGGGCATACGGTTTTGGGTGTTTAGCTCTAGAGATGTGTCATCACATGTGACACTGCCGTCCATGACCTTTCTGTGACCCCCAGATGCCCCCAATGGGAGATAGTGGGGTTGGGGCAAAAGCATCTTCAAACAGTGTCAGTTTAAATAGAAAAATAAAAGAGTTTATGACAGGGAATGGTTGCCATGTGAATTTCTTAGTATTTTTTTTTTTTGACCCGTAATTGCTTTCTTAAATCGGGCGGCTGTCGGCTCTGGAGACGGCTGGCTAGTCCTATAGGAGCACCGTGATCTGACAGACGGGCCCTCCTGTGAGACGGCACCGTGTTCTCCACAGCTACGCTAATTAGCGCCCTTGCCGGCTCGGCCGTTAATTACTGGCTGCTGCTTGTAAGACGCCTCTGCGTTAACACGCTCCGAGAACCTCAGATCCCTTCGTTAAGGTTCAGACAGACTTACGGACTCAAGGCGACAGCACCGATACTAGCTCAGGGTCTGGTGTCCGCCCCAGGGGAGATGCACTGCAGTGTAGAGTTGAGTCGGCTTGGGATAGGAGCTGCAGTGCAGGTCCCTGCTGCGTTTCAGTCCGTCAGACTATTTCCAGCTAACCGTGAGTCTGATAGTGCATGAGTGTGGTACAGTATAATGTAGTGAACCAGGCATGTCACCATGTAGTAAAATAACGGCAAAGCGAAACTTAATCCCTCCCCACCTTTATGTCGTCCTTTCTGATTGGGGGTTGTCAAGGAAACGTTAGGAAACTGTCGCCTCTGTAATTTATGCAGTGTACTCTTAATATTAAAAATGCACTGGATATTAAAATTCTAATTGTGAGAGTGACAGAAAACAATATTTTTAGTATTCTGGTATATTGAAGGTGTCAGTCAGGGGTGTGTGTGTGTGTGTGTGTGTGTGTGTATACACATCCTTTATTTTCCTCTGTGCTGGGGCATCACAATTTCCCGTTAAAATGTAATTTCCCCACACATTTGTTTTTTTCGCTGCTTGATCTGCATCGCCGACAGAGCCTGGCCATGCTGCCTCAT
Source organism: Mormyrops boulengeri (assembly GCA_026781065.1). NCBI lineage: Eukaryota > Metazoa > Chordata > Actinopteri > Osteoglossiformes > Mormyridae > Mormyrops > Mormyrops boulengeri. Next base: position 3,738,858 of record JAODLD010000113.1, read on the forward strand.
CTCCGTGGATGATTTGTTTATGCTGAAAATCACTTTCACAGAATCACTCCAACTTCGAATTTTACCTTTCTGCCCTTTTATGCATGAAAAAAGAAGCCTAATGCCGGGTGTTGCCTTTCCACCATGAGAAATTCTCCCCATCTAAAAGGAGGAGAGAACTCTGCTTTCAGTCACGACGAATGTTCTTATGGTGCTTTTACGCGAGATTCCTGAAAATGGCCTTTTGACGGCCCATGAGCCAAGAGCGGAGAAGGACGGGCGTCTGTCCAATAAGCTGGATGGACATTCAGACTGTCTCCGCGCTCAGGACCACCGTGTTTGTGGATCCCCCGTTTTCTTGCCTGGGGAGGGTCTCTACATACCACGCATTTCCATATCAGACAGTCTCTGCCTCCTGTGATTACAATGTTCCAGTTCTGTTCATCTTAGTCATATATATACATACCTTAAACTGAATATTAATTACTCAGTGGTGCAGCCTTGAATTCATCAACAGGACTGAGTGTTTGCTGAAGCTGCTCTGGGTTAAATGCTCATCTCAGAGGAGCCTGGGGCTTCTCTCCTGAGCTGCTTAGATGCAGTGCTACCTGCTGTAATGGAAACATCCGGAACGGGGGGGATGGCAGCTGCATGTTTCCAAGGCCACATGACTTGGTCGTTATATAGCCCCTGGAGCTCTCAGATGGCCTTCCGCCTGCCACCCCCCCATCCAGCAGTACTCAGTAGCTGATGTTGAGCGTCCTGACGGGATTGAGTTGGATCCTGCTACCTGTTCTTCATTCCTGGCATGGTGTTCAGTGTGTGTTCAGTGTCCTACAGGGCCCATTACCTGAGAGATCCATTCAGGCCAGCAGCGGCTGCTCCAATGAGCCCCCGTAATCCTAGGTGCAAAGTTCCCACGAGGTTTGGGCAACTTTTAGTACTGTACCAATGCCTGCCCTATGCCCCCCCCCGGGATAACTTGCATCAATCTTACTCCACATAGAAGCATCCAGCTCTGCCTGCAGTGAATAATGACGGTGTTTTCTGCCTGTATTTCTCATATTGTCTCTGCTGGTAAAAATGTTTACTATTTATTTTATTGCTGTCTCACTGGCACAACCAAACCGCCCCTTATCAGTATTGGGTTTACTGCGCTGTTTGTACTCGTCGGGGTCAACTGTCCTGTCTTTTTGTGCAGTGTCCTGTAATGTTTGCAGATTGCACACTATGCACTCTACGTTGTTAGGTTATGTGTTAGTCTTGTGTTCATTTATGTAGCACGTTGGTCAGAGAGAGACGCTCTATCGCTGCGAACTGTGCACTGTAACTGTGTGTGGTTTGAGTATGCACACCAGTAAGGTAAATGGTAAGGGGTGCTGAACAGCCTCTGCCGGAGTTCTGTTGCTTCCAGTATGTGAACATGGCGTAAATGGTCAATGCTTCATGCCTTCATTGAGTAATAGTGCCGTAGCGGCAGGAATCTGGGAGTAGTGGGTTTGAAGGACGACTCCATTTTGATGGTGTAGGTTTCTGTTGTTAGGCTTTTTTTCTGGAGGAATAGCTGTATAGAAGGGTGAAGGGTGAAATGATGAGCTTCGTGGGTTTATTTTAGCAGCTAAAATATAAAACGGGTGATTTTTTTTGGTCAGTCTTTGGTGGACAGACCCTCGGCCTGACCCAGACACCTGCAGTGGATGATGACCTTTGTTACATGTACACATCTTCACACAGCTGTGTGATTCATCAGGGGCCGTGAGTGCTGGGATTCCGGGGGCTGTGCTTTGGTAATAGAGGCCTGAGGTTGATAGATTTTTGTTTGCGGGAATCATTTGTCCAAAAGAAGGCTATGCCATGAGTCTCGGCGCATCACCAAAAGCAATCTGTCTGACAAATTGCTGGCCATTAGACCAAAATGAAGGCGTGTCAAAATGGCTACTCTGCAGTGAGAGAGAGAAGCCGCCTGGCCAGGGGGCCAGGGCTGCCCTGGGTGGGAGCATGGGTGTATACAGGAGTGGGGCTGCAGGGACACTGACCCCAGCTGAAAGCTGATTTGCCCCCAGAGGGCCACCTCCCCTGTCACTCACCGATTCAAAACATATCATTGGTTAATAGTAAGTTTGGCGCCTTTGTCGGAATTCTTACCCCTCTAATACTTCCCACCTTAAAAAGAGTCGCAGAGTCGCCCTCTGGAGGGCAGACTTGTGACTGTGTCACTGTCACCGGAGTCGCCGCCTGGAACCTTGGCACACAGTGACAGATGTATGTCATCCATGAGCAGGAAGCGTTTGTTGTTTCAGGCACTGTGAGTAACTCCCCTCTTATCCGGGACCTCGCTGATGGGTTTGGCGTTTCTGTAAATTTTTCATGCCGTTTAATCTCCAAGGGAGACGTGAGCAGTAATGGCTGAGCTTTTGTTTGGGGGGGCAGGGGTGACCAGTAATGGTGACGCCATTGCTTTTTGGGAACCCGCTCCCCCGGCCCTCTAGACTGTATGCCGACGGCTTGATTAATGCCCCCCCCCCCGTCCCCCGGAGTGGCTAATCGATCAGCCCCTGGAGCGGTGCTGCTCTCTCGCAGTGGGCCTGCATCTCATCGCATATGTCATCTGCACGGGTGGGGGGAGCTCAAGCTATGATGATGACTCCTGTGACTCCGCCCCCCTGTCACATGTGGATCAGCACCCTCATGCCTGCAGGCTGATGGCGGCCGCCTGTTTCCTATTGGTCGACTCTGCTGCCATTCTCACAGCGACTAGCCCACCTCTGGTAAACGCAGCTGAACAGCCACTAGGATGGCCCTCTAGTATTTATGGGTGGAGTGCCAGGCATACAAGTTATGTCATGGGTGGGGGGGGCAGCTCAACCCCCACCCCCCGTCTTCCGTTCCTTCTCCTG
>JAODLD010000113.1:3764228-3783196 GCA_026781065.1 Mormyrops boulengeri
CCCCCCCACCTCACCACCACCAATCCCCAAGTGTCCCACCTCACCGGGGATCATACAGCCCATTGTGACTGACCAAGTGACTCAGGCTGCTCAGAGCCGTTACTTTAGACCTTTTTCAGGGCCTGGTAGTCCTGGTAGTGTATAGCACCTGTGCTTCATACCATCCTGAACAGTTATGTTTCTTAAATGCGCTTTTTATCACAGATTAACGCCCTAGCGTACTCATGTTGTTTATCGACTTACATCTGCAATAGCATTTAAAAATGTTCCCCCCAAAACTTTGGCATTAAATGTCAGTTCCCTGCTGGACGGACCTTAAACTGATCCGGTACATATTACAGATGTCTCTCTCAAATCTCTCTCTTCCTAATAATGGTTATAGTGTATCATTGGTTGCAGAGTTGAGCGTCATTCTCTTATGGGTGAAGGTTTACTCTCAGGGCTATCGAATTAGGGGGGCCTGGCCTTTCCCAGAGCTTTTCATTGATCGCTTTCCTAAGTGGATCTGTTAGTTGGGTATATCAGTCCCTCCCCAGTCATTTGCTGTGATCACGAAAAGAAACTTGTTTCCATTTTTACCCACGTTTCTGTAACTGAATTCAGCATTATGCATGCGTGCGTGCCATTTTGACTAATTGGCCGGTCGGGAATGGCCTTGACACATCACCTGGTTGCTTTATTATGGCAGTTGGAGAGCTGACTCAAGCTGCTGAGCAACAAGAGTGGTTTGAATCGATGGGGAAACTAAAGTAAAAAACCTTTAAGATAATGAGGCTCTTGCCTGTTATGCTATGCAAGGGTGTGCACTGTCATGGGCATATTTACAGACTACGGTATCGATACCTCGTAGCCAAATATGTCTCATCACTGGAGGGTTATGGCCAGGGAGGACCCAGTTACCATCACCTGTCTGGTTGCACTGGGATCTCTGAGTACTTCCGGTGCCATTACATGATGTTGCTCTGATCTACTGAGATGAACATGTGACAGTCCTCACTGCTACCAGTGAATGCCAATGAATTCAACAGCATAGTAAAGAATATAGTGCTATGAACAACCAACCAGTCAATCATTACAGTGAGTATGACTTGCCTAGACTGGGCAGGAGCGTCTGCTTTTTACCTGACTGATGTAAAACAAGGGTAGGATCTCTTTGTGTCTGTCAGGTTTGCTTTCTCACATCTTTGAGATTTGAGAGTCTCCCTCACCGACTGATATCACGGCGAGGCATGTCCTCACGTTGGGTGTCAGGCTGTCGGGGGTCTTGATGTCCCGAGCTGAGACCTGGGATTTGAGTCTTTGGCTTTGCTTTAGCAATCGTGTTTTCTGAGCTGTGAATTTAAGTCTGTTGTCGTCTGTTGTCTTCCAGAACCGTCTGTGCACCAGAGACAGAAGCCAGCGACAGACGTTTGCTACAAAACTGACGTAACAAGCCTGATGGATTTCAACACCCCGGATTCTTCTCTGGACAAGAGTAAGGCTCGAGTCTCTCCTCTGCTCTTCTCTGGCTCTTGTGAGCTGAGGTTTGAAAGATCAGGTGAAAGATTCAGAAATCACGCTCGACCTCAGGGCTGCTGAGCTGCAGACAGGGTTGGAGAGAGAAAACTGAAGGCCAGTCTGTGCTCAGATGTTTGGGTGCTGCTGTTGCTTATTTTGTATTCAGATGGTCCATTTTTGTCACTATTGCTTAGCCCATGGCCAGCAGGAAGGGGATGGAGGGACCGGGCTGACACATGGCTGACAGTTCTGCTCATCCACCAATAGAGGGCATACCACTGGGTATATGCTGCTCTGAGTGTGAAAAAATTGTACAGGAAGGCCATGTGTTTTGGAGGTCACTGTGTCCTCTTAATCACTCAGTTACCACAAACACATATAACCAGCTCCTACACTCTGTGTTTTTGGAAGCAATTAAATGTAAATATGAGACAGATTTAACCCTCTGCAGGTTCATTTTGGGAGCCCAGTTAGATACCCTTAATCAGAGGAGGAGTGCAGTCTGAGGGGCCATAATTCGTACTGGGGGGGGCAACCTTATAATTAGGTAATGCTTTGAATTGGTGAGTGACAGGAGAGAGAGCGCTACAGGAACCAATCAGCTTTCAGCTGGAGCCAATGTGCCTGTGGCCCCGCCCCTGTACATGCCTTGAGCTTCATTATTTGCCAGTTTAGGGAGCGTGTTCGATGTGATGCGGGGGATGGATTATGTGCAAAGACGCATTTATCATTCACAAGGCCGACCCACCTCTGAAGGAATGCGTCAGAGTCCGGCAAGATGAGCCGGGAAGCATGCAAGTGCTCTGCAGACGGTGACATCACAGGTGACATCACAGGCCTGGCAGAGCCCCAGGCAAAATGTTCATGTGATGGAAGCACACGCTTTGACTGGGGTGGCATTTGAGGGGGGGCTTGTCCTTACACTGTGTCTCAGTCTGGGCATTTCAGATGACTTCGGATGGACAGTATAAAAGGGGGTGTGGATAACAGAAAGAGGGCAGTATGTAATGGAAGTGACATTGGGGACGCCACACACACACATTCTGCAGAAGCAGTAGGAGATGCGGCCAGGCAGACCAGCGGCTCTGCAGCACTGGAAAAAACCAGCTCTGATGTCCTCCCTCTCTTCATGTCCTCCCAGCTCATGCCGTGTACATCACCACCCTCCCTCCAGTCCTCTCACAGAGACCGCACACCACAGCATCCCATAATTCATAGCAGGCCCCTCAAGGTGCTCTCTGCTTGCACCCCCAGACCCACACACAGCTGGAGACAGGAAAGAGGGTAGAACATTAACCCGCCGGAAAAATGAAATAGAACTGGAAGGTGATACCATCAAACGAAACGGCCCGGATGTGGTAGCGTCAAACGAAACAGCCCTGGGAGGTTGTACCGTCAAATGAAACGGCCCCTGGAGATGGTACCATGAAACGAAACTGCCCCCGAAGGTGGTACCATGAAACGAAACTGCCCCCGAAGGTGGTACCATCAAACGAAATGGTCCCTGGAGGTGGTACCCTCAAATGAAACTGCCCTGGGAGGTGACACTGTCAAAATAAACAGCTCCCGGAGGTGGTACCCTCAAACTAAACGCCCCCCAGAGATGGTATCGTCAAATGAACTGGCTCTTAGAGGTGGCTGTGTCCCTGCCTGGCTCTCTATTGCTGTACGCTGGCGTCTCATTGCCAGCACTTAACTCAACGGGAAATGAAAGACCGCACTGCAGCATCACGGGGGAGGCATGCCACTGGGTGGGGGGGGAGGGTGTACCAACACCAACCCCCTGCCAGCCTGTACTTCTTCCAACTTTGGCTCACATGCCGCCCCATCTGAATGTGCTGTTTTAATTGCCCATGGCAGGTCGCCCACGGTGGCCGCTAAGAGCGAGGTGCCGCTCTGGTTGGCTGTCGGGGCTGCAAGGCGGGGCCTGAGATCTCCAACGTGGGCGCTTTCAGCCACTGGGCCAGCGGAGGCTGGTTGGCTGCTCTCATATACTGCATATACTGAGATTTACAGTGCCTTACTCTGCCTGCCAGTGGTGATTCTAGGATTTTTAAGGTGGTGGGTATAAGAGGGGTCATGATTCTTACAGAGGGGACTAGGCTTATCAACCAATGATATGTTTTATATTGGTGAGTGACAGACAAGGGGCCAATCAGCTTTAATCTGGGACCACTGCCCTTGTGGCCCCACCCCTGTGTACACTCCTTTTTCCTTCCCTGGTCATCTGTGGTGGCTTAGTGTTAATTACCACAAGACAACACTCGGGGTCCATACCCCTGCACTGGACTCTCAGAACCAGGGAGGGATATTTCATATTTACTTGAGCTGTTTGACGAGGAGATCCCCAGTCCTAAAACATACAAGTTGTGTATAAAGCACTGAGTATCTAGATATGGTGACCCAGGTTGCTTGTTTGCCATCCTAAATAATGTCACGGACTGTCATGCAGTCCCAGGCCCCTGCAGCCCACGATGCGCCACCCCATGGCGAAGAGGATGACTGCCAGGCAGCCCATTCAGCACTACTGCTGTGGATACCCGATTGGGGGCCAGGTCCTATCTGCCAGCTTGTTCCAGGAAAGAAGCATTTGAAGCATAGATATTACTCATGGGGGGCACACTCAGTATTTTCCAGGATTCTGCTTTTAAATATAAACAAATTTGCATTTATACAATGTAGCTATTGGCCTACATTGGGCATACACGCAGCGGCACAGTAACCAGTAAATTAGTTTCTTTTTGCGCATATATGAAGCAGTCACACTATGCAACACGCTATTTATCTGCATAGAGGTCAGTAACAGGGAAAGCGCCATTGAAAGGACCTACACCGTCTCTGTCATGCTGGGATACTGTTTACTTCCATGACGGTGCCAATCAGACAATGAGAAGGTGTAACTATGAGTAGGGACCAATTAGGGCGGCTTTGGAGTCCACATTTTCAAAAGTCTCCGTTTTCACTCATCCACACTGCAGCTCTTAAAAACGGAGTTTTCAGAAATATACGCTGTGAGAGCGTTTACAAAGGTCTTGTTTTTGGGGGCTGAAAACTCTGGGGTAGTTTGGACGAAATGCAATAACTGAGAGTAGCAGTGTTGACATAGGTACTGTATCTGTCCCAGTGCCTCCCAACATTGAAAACGGTGACACCTTCGATTTGAAGCGCTGGTCTTACCCTCACAGGTGACATCAGTGTCACTTGACATGTCCTTGGTGCACCATCTAAACCAGAAGTGGCTTGTCGTCTTGTATTTAGAATGTCCTCCCTGAATTTGTGAGGGGTTTCCTCCAGCCGCTGCAGTTGTCTGTGTGTTTGGGTTTCCTCCGCTTCAGGATAAGCTTCACATCACTGTGTGAAGCTCACAGCATCCTCCTCTCTTTAATTGCGGCAGGATTCTATGTTCAACGTTCCATTCGACAACATGGAGGAGAAGTGTCATCCTCACCGAAATTCACTCATAGATGTCAATCACTAAAATTCTCCGTACGCCAGCTCGTTCCTTAACCTGGTTCAGGTATTCAAAAAGCCCACGATCCTTTCACACTGTCTCCAACCTTCTCCTCTTGTTGATGACGTCCATATGCAGAGAAGGTACAAATCCTTCAGCGGACCGTTAGGTGGCTTATTAGGAGCACAGTACAAACAAAAAGGCGCAACTCCACCTGAACATCTGGCACCGCTGAATCAATGTCTGTTATGGGGGCAGCTTACAGCAACGTGCTAAATGAGCATAACCGCTAGCTGTTCTGTATAATGGCTGGATTGATCATTAGCATTAGCATTGCTGTTTTTGATAATGACTGGATTGATCGTTAGCATTAGCATCATTACCTACAGTCCGAAAAAAAGCCTGCGGCCTTTGGATATTACGTTTACTAAATGGAGACGGAAACGTTGAGGGTTGATATGGGACACAGCTATGCAGGCTTGAAGCAGAGGAAGCTTCTTCACTCTGGACCCGTGTTTACGCCCAGTGAAGCAGCCCAACCCCTCATTCCTGCTTCGCAAAGGCACAAAAGACTGTCTGTACCACAGTCTCCAATCGATTCACGGATGCGGTGCAGTAAATCGGGGCCTCTAATGGCCATCGTAAAGCCCCACAGACCAAAGACAGGACAGCCCAGGGCTACAGCTTACTCACCATCCTGCGTCCTCAGTAGCAACACCTGTAATTACAGTCATCGTCCTGATTTGCTTAGTTGGTAATGGGGACATGGCTGCAGTTCAGTTTCACGTATCTCGTAGAGTGCGGTCTTGCAGTAATTATGGGAAATGACTCTCGGGCCGGACTGTTCGTCTTGGTCTCGTTCTCGAGACAATGTGTCCAGCAGAGGCGCCGCTGCACATATCGATCCATCCCTGACGACCACTGATCTGAAAGGTCCTTCCTTTTTTCGTGTAATGACTCACCCAGGTACTCTTCATTCTGTGAGAGCCATTTTCTCGTGGGGTTAGACGTTTCCCAGCAGAGCTGACGCATTAGGGTTGTTTGTATTTGGAATTTTAGGGTTATGTAGGGGTGTGATGGCGTCCCCTTCCTGCTATCCACACCCATTTATATACTGTCCCATTTCTGCTATCCACATCCCCTTATATACTGTCCCCTTCCTGCTATCCACATCCCCTTATATACTGTCCCCTTCCTACTATCCACATCTGCTTATATGCTGTCCCCTTTGTGATATTCACATCCCCTTATATACTGTCCCATTCCTGCTCTCCACACCCCCTTATATACTGTCCCCTTTATGCTATCCACATCCCCTTATATACTGATATACTCTTATCAGCGCACCTCTTTTTCTTATCACCCCCATCCCCCCCCTCCACTTTTCCATTTACGGCATGCTGCCATTCAGCTCTCACCATGGTTTCTCTCCACTCCTTCCATATGCACTTGCAGGCACCTCATTCACAGCCGCATTTCCACAGCCAAGTCTGGCGCGGAGTGTGAGACTGGAGGTGGGTCTGCTGTATGCATGTCCGGCCAGATTGGACTCCGAGAGGTCACCCACCCAACCGTACAGAGTCACTCGATCTGACAGTTGTAGCTCCCCATGACTCTGCCAGTGAGTCACTGCAGATTAAAAAGTAAGTAGATAATTGAGAGCAGAGAGGAAGGAAGGATAATTGGCTGCCTGCATTATACACTTTTCACTTGTCATCACAGTATGGCTTCCCTGATTCTCATCGAGATTCACTCCTCCTCGATTATCCACATTAAAGAGACAATAGGTCGTCACATGGAGGAGACGTGGGTCACGTGGGCCGTGTGGTGACAGCTCACAAGGGGACGTGCTTCTTTTTAAAGTAGTGCAAAACCATGCCTGTACGTTGTTGGATTAATGATCAACTCTGCTGGAACCTTTAATGAGCTACAAAGGTGTCTGTCTTAGCAAAGTGACAAATTTTACTGCGGTAAAATATTCACGCGATGCCCATTGTTCTGTAATCAGTTCCTGCCATGCCAGAATCTGCCTTTTATCCTGAGATTGAATGGTTGCTTGTCGACTCGCAAAATTATTAGACATTATTTTCTCCTGTTTGGTGTAAGTTTTTTTTTGTGTAAGTGCTCACTACTCCCCCTTCAGGATAAATAAAATATGAAAATGATTGATATTAAATGCATTGCTGTAGTGCCAGGGGGCGCTGCGGAGGTTGATGAATGTGACACGGCTGAGGAGCAGGCTGCCAACTTCGGCATCCATCTTTTCCAAGTGGAAGTCTCTGTTTGGCGGACAACGGATGCCATGGAAGAAAATTAAATTTGCTCCTCATTGATTCCCTTCCTGAGATCAATCTCGGCATCTAGTCAACGGGTGAATGGGTACCTTGAAGCGCCCATTCTTCTCCTGTCGTGGTGTGTCCCCGTCAGCTGACTCAGAGCGAGCTGAGCTGGCGTTTCACTGCTGCAGATCGATTGCGAGACATGGATAAGTATATAAACTCCTATAATATAAGGACAATTAGGCTAATTAAGCGATTGCTGATAAATGGGCAGGATGGGACCCACTGACAGGAGCTGTGATTGAACTGCAGAGGGACGGCCAGCGGTGCTGCCTTCTGTGAATCTCTGAGTGCAGGAAAGGTTGGTGTTTGTGGCACCATGCATTTCTCAGCTGGTCACCGTGTATCAGGCCATCGAGGCTGCATCTTCAGGAAGCTGTCCTCATTTAGGAGGAGAGAAGGCACACGTCCACAGCAGTGGTGTGTGAGAGGCCAATTGGTGGCCATCGCTGTGTCTTTATGAAGGCGTGGATCCATCTGCAGGGGTGTGTGAAGGGAAAGCAAGGTGCAGTTAATCTCTGGCATTGCTACAGGCTTGCTCAGGCAAGATGGCGGCTCTCTCTCACACGGCTCTCACACAGCTGTGTCTGGAGCCCTTGGCGTTTGACTCCTTGTGCCATTGAGCCTTGGGCTCATTGTGTGTGTTCCAGTCCATTGCAGTGTGGTCTCTCTCTTTTTCTCACACACACACACACATTTGCATGAATGCACACGCACTGTTCGTTGATTGACACACCCTGTTGATGCATTGATGTCTCCTGGCTGGACTGTTAAGCATCCTTGTCCTATTAGCCATTGTGTATACTGACGATGCACATTGACGGACCGTTTCAAATGGATTGTTCTTTGGTTGTGCTGCTGCTTGTTGTTGACACAAAGCTTCATGTCATTAGTGAGGCGGTGTGTGTGTGTGTGTGTGTGTGTGTGTGTGTGTGAGAGAGAGAGAGAGAGAGAGAGAGAGAGAGAGAACCTAAGAGCTCAGTATTGCCTTTTCAAAAGCCGACTTGCACCATAAGGCCTTTGATATTGTGATATTCAGGCAGAACGAAATTATTTCTCTTGAGGCAGCATGAAGCTGAGAGTGTGCCAGAATCATTAATAAAGTGTGACAGTGAAGGTCATTCTCAGACTATCAGGTAGCACCCAAGCTCACCGTGGTTCGGCAGCTGGACCAGCTCCAATGCCGTCTGGGGTAAAGGCGGCCCTGTTTCCACTCCAAGCCTCGCCCTGCATTTCTGCTCCCTGGCTCACCGTTGATGGAAGACCATGGTGGATCAGACCCGCTTTATCCCCGGGGTGCTCCATTGGTACCGCCAGGGGTCCCCCTGCCAACCCGGGCACAGGGCCCGGCTCTTACCAAAAAGTCTCATGCGCCCCCGCTTCTCCCGTCCCCCTGGCGGACAGTCGGCTGTCTGTCTTTAACGCGGCATAAACATCATACGTTCGCCAGCTAAATGCTTTTAATTAGCGTGCCCCCGCAGACCCCATTAGCGCCTTTGTCTTCATTAATGCCCCTGGCAGGTCTGCAGCTGGATGGCTTCCCGGTGCCGATCCACTGACTTCAGGCACCGGCTGTGTTGCTTCTGCTGGACTTTGGTGGTAGTTACTGCGGATCCCCAGCAGGGTGTGCCCTCTTGCAGTTTCCCCACAGAGCAGCGAGATAATAACCACATGTATTATTACTCATTATAATTACTGTACACACACTGTACATCAAAAGACACTTACCGCTAAAGTCTTATTTAAATGTAATTTCCACATGGGTATTAGCAGAATTTTAAGTTTACAAATATTTTGCCAAAAAAGCAAAGGTTTGTTTTCGTAACTAACACTGTGCTCAGAGGGGCATAGTGAAAGATTTGTGATGTGTTTAGGCATGAAGGCAGTGCGTCATTGTTTTGTTCAGTTGTCGGCCGGTGTTTAGTTGATCAGCTAAACCTTTTATCATAATTATCATTTTCATATTTTACCCTTTTACACTGCTGGATATCTTTACCAGAATAATTTAAGTTTGGTCCCTAGTATATCAGTACTGCAACAAATTCCTTGGTGGGATTTGAACAAACAGCCTTCTGGCTACAGGTTCCTGACCTTAAACCTCTTTGCTTACCCGCTGATTTAACAAACCACAGAAACGCAGACAAATTGTCCCAGGCTTGTCAGTCGTGTGTAATCAGACACTGGGGGGGTCATATAAGGGATTACCCCTCCTGTACCAGTAAAGCAGACTCTGCCTGCCAAAGCAAACAAAATGTCAGTGACTAGTCTATAGAGGCATATCACCACCCAAGCTTTAAGTGCTTTGTCTCATTATGTTGTTGATTTAGCTTTCAATTCTGTCATTCTGTTTTGTAGGACATCAAAGGAAGTGCTTAAACCGTTACCAGGCAATAAGCACTCTTTGTATACTTACTATATTCATTTGTAAGCCATATTACTGAGATTATTATGATTGCTTTTAATATTTCAACAGTTTATGGTATTTCATAAATAAGTCATTTTATACCTGCAGGTTGCATATTAATAACCAGTTAAACCCCACAGTTATTTGATAGCATGGCAGTCTGTTTGAAATAAGACATTCCACTCCCCATGTGAAGTATCCCTAATCATGTGATCTGTGCCTGTGTTGCTGATTCGTAGAGAGCAGTAAGGAGCCCCAGAGCTATTAGCCGATTCGTTGATTTATACATAAATGAGTGCAAAGACTGGCTGAATGAGTATAAAACGGTCATGAGGTTAACTGATGCTTTGAATTTAACACTGCTGCTTTCAGTTTCAATTGTTTCAGGAAGCTTGTAGCATAGCGATCAAAGCTAATAGACCTGTGATTAAAACATTAGTGGTCTTGCCCTTGAGAAAATTATTTAACTTTGAATTGCTTCTGCTTCATTGACTATTGCTAGTAGATACAATGCACATGTTGTTATAGACCCGATACTGCTATAAGTTACATAATCGTGTCTTTACATTAAAAAATAAAAAATGAAGTGTTTTTTTTTTTCTTGTCGCTTACCTCATGACATGTATAAGGTCATTGTGGGTGGAGACAGCCACTGCACTGAGCCACCTGATTGGTAGCCGAGCCCCACCTGATGCTCTCGGATACCTCACAGACTTTGTCCCTGATTGTGCGTACTGATCACCCTATACTTTCCTGCTTCAGTTCAACACAATGACAAGCAGAGCGAGAGTGAAGTGCGCTGAGATCTGACAAAAGCTTCTTGCAATTAAGTGTCTGAGTAGGCTTTGAGGACTATTCACGCTTTCTACACAAAATTATCTTTTTTTTTTTTTTTTTTTTTTTTTTGTTCCCAGCAAATGTGGCCAGTGGAGCCCACACAGGGCAGATAGGGGAGCTGTAGGTGGCTAAAGAGCCGGATTTACAGTCCGAAGCTTCTTCTCATCTTCGGAGGCAACCTCATACTGAGCCCTTAAGTACTTAGATAATCAAAATATATTAAACTGTACATTAGGGAAGCATATTGAAAGTCAAGGATGCCTGAAAATGACACGTATGTAAAAGTAGTGTCTAAAAATTGTAACGCAAAGCTATAAACCTTTAGTGCTGGTGATAAAGTTAACCTCACATACTCGATGGCATAATTACAATGTCTATTTGGCTCCAAACCCCTTTCTTAAAATCCCACTGTCAGTCTGAGTCAGATTCATCCTGGTCGGCCATCTGCTGAATGCGGGATGTCTGAGCTATGGAGCGCTCCGCACGCGGTGTCGTCAGCCTGTCCCCATTACGGGCGCCTAGCAGGAACTGTCTGCGGCCTATAGCCGCCTCCTCTGAGTCTCTGTGTTTATGGACAGACAGGTTTTGCTGCCCTGTGGTGAAACATTTTTTTCCCATCCTATGTTTTGCAAAAACCTAAAAAAAAGCTCCTGTAAAAATTGAAGTACCTGAAATTCCTTTCTTTTCGTTATCAGTTTTCATCTGTTTGAGTTCTGGAGGCACAGGGAATGTTTCGGTTGGTTTGGAAGAGGACACAGTGGGGTGTCCCCTCCCCATGTAATGAAACGGTACATGTGAGCACGCGCGTGTGTTTGGGTAGGAGGTGGGGGGGGGGGAGCGTCCACTAGGGCCAACTCCTCCCCCTGAGTGAGTGAGAGAGCGAGAGAGAGAGAGCTGGGGGGAGGGGTGAAATGGATACAGCAGGGCAAACCTGTGGGAGTCTCCTGGAGCAGGTACACTAGCGGGAGGCAGAGGCGGGAGAGACGACGGCTTTCTCTTTATAAAACCCGCCTTCTGACGCCGACTGTGGAGCCCTCGTTGTTCTTTGCCGCGTGGGGTATGAAGTCAGACCGAGAGGAGGGCCGGCCGGGTGAGTGTGCGGCCTGGGTCTGGGTTCCTGCCGGGCCGGGGCTTGCGGGGAACCAGTGAGACCTTTGTACAGGTAACCTACGCTGGAGGAGTAAGATCAACGGGGCTGTTTTCCAGGGGTAATTGGCTCCCTGTGGAGGCCAATAAAGCACCTAAGCTGCTTATAAAGGGAGTGGTCTGGGGGGGTTACAAAATAAGAGTGAGATTCAGGCGGCACAACCTGTCCAAAAAAAACGGAACGTATTTTGCCCGGAATGTGTCAGCTTTCCTTGAGTTTCCGGTAACGATCACTGCCCAGGTTCACTCCCCACGCACTTAGCGAGGACCAAACCCAGGGAATCCACAGAAACTGTGTCCATACACTCCCCCGGCGTGTCCGCTGCGTTTCCGCTGCGTGTCAGTTGCATGTCTGCTCACATCTGCAAAGCTCTTCTTCATGCAGCTGCACCTGTGTCGCCCCAGCCTGGCATGCAGAAGTGTGTGTTTGCTTGTGCTCTTTGGTTACACCTTGGCTCCTTACGATGTCATGGGTCCCCTCATAAGTGAGAACTAGGCAAAAATAGGACTTAGAAGCCGAAAGTCATGCATTGTGAATGTTTCATACCCTCTTTATGCTGCAGTAGTTAAGTAGTTACACCTGACCTCAGGTAAGAGTTCCTTTTTTTAAGCTCCACCCATAACATTTTGATCCTTTTTTTATTTTGCTGTCATGTGAAGGACCTGCCCCAGTCATGTCTCTCTTGGCATCTCTGTGACTTTTTCTGCGAGGGGGGTTCATTTTTGTGGGGTCTCACTCACAGGGAGCTCACTTTAAAGTCTCATTTCCTTACCCTGAGGGGACGCAGTTCAGTAACAGTTGTCTCTTTTCACTTGCTGTGTATTATACTTCTAAATAGTGAAACGAAAGTGCTGCTTCTTCCTGCTCGCCGTGATTCGCCCTATGTCCTGTGCATGCGTCACACCACTTTTGGGATCCACTCCGTGCCTCTGGAGTGCCGTCTTCGCCCATGTCACGTTTTGTCCTGCGGCCTCAGTTTCTCCATGTGGATCCGTCTGAAATCCACGCTTTGTGTTGGAGCGGGTCACGACATTGCTGTGGGGGTGTGGTCATATCAACACGAGCACCCTCAAAGCAAGACCGGGATCCAGTTCTGCTAGGTTTTGTGGTTATGCTGTTCTACTGCTTGCCAGTTTTATGGAAAAGTGTGTCTTTCATATGTAATCCATTACAGCGCTAAATGGTCCCGAACAAACAAGTAAAATCGCTCACCACTGTGCCAAAATTTAAAAGGACACTCCAACCCTGTGAATTGCTTCAGAACGCACGCAGTGCCATTGTTTTCACAGCTACATTCAAGAGCCATTAGTAGGGCAGGGATTGGTCAGTTTTGTGCCCCTTGGGAATTTCTCGTCGTCGTACGGGAATGACTGTTTACATAGACCGTCAGTGTGGTGTACTGTAGCAACTCCTTGTTTGGGGATGTCACCATCCAGCATGGTTTCTCTGTCTGACAGGTAGGTTATATCCTTCAGTATAGCGTAGCTCATATACACAAAACAGGTGCCTTTTTAACATTTCTGCCCCATTCTTCCCTTAATGGGTGTGAGAGTTGGTCAGAAAGATTCAGCCTGACATTATGCTGGCACACCATGCTGACAAACACTGCGTGCACTTTGTTTACACTTGCCGCTTTATTAATGGTTAGCAGCGCTCTGTCGACACTCTGCCCTACTTTGAATGGACTGATAATGACCGTGATTTTCATAACATTTTGCATGGCACTTCTCTTTAAAACCCAAATGCATTTTGAAGCAGTATGAGGAGGTACTCTCTGCGTCAAACGGCGCTCCTGCTTCAAGCTGTCGAGGGGTAGGCGTGGGGACTTTATCCCCAAGATGAATGGCGGATATCAGGACTTCAGATGAACCACATTTAAACATATAAAAACGGCTCTCAGCTTAGTCACATGTGTTTTTTAGTTATGGGACTGAGTATCAGAAGATACACCAGTGTTTTGGGTTCAGCATAACAGAATATTGAAAACAAACCAGCTGTAGTGTAAACGCAGTATTGAACAGTTTGTTGTAAAGGAGGATGTTTCCACTGGAAAAACAAAGCTGCCTTCACATTGTAGCAACCCCAGAACTGGTTTGGATTTAGGGGTGCCTTGAATGTAGCCAGCAAGCTTTTCTTTTCCTGCCTAGCATTAGCTGGCCCCAGCGGCGAGGTGCTTAGCGCTCCAGAGAACGGAACTGCTGAAATCTGCCCTGGAAGGTCTTCTGGACTTCATGAGGGCCCCTGAGCTCTGGAGTCTCGTTTTAAAGACCTGCGCTCTGCATTTCTGAGTCAGCATGGAGTAACCTTTCCAAACTCCGTACCACCCTTCCTGAAAGACTACAGTCTTCCAAGTCAGGCCTGTGGTGGCCAAACCGGTCAGGGCTCTGCATCAGGTGACACAGTGTGGCCGTGCCATGTTATTATCGTCTGACGCCACCTGGGATCCTCGACTGTGCCAGGCTAACAGTACGGACTCTCGTTACGAGCATGAATTATTGGGCACAGTCTGACTGCAGACAAATCAGTGCTGACGGTAGTAAATGTGTCCATTAACCCTCAGAGTCCACTTCCACAGATAGCACTTCCTGTTTTCGGTCCATAATTTATTCTTTATCTCTTCTTTATTTCATCCTTTACTCACCAGGGGAGCTATTAGTGGGGAATGAGTAGTTTCAGCCGAAAATCTGCCCCTCCTTCACCGAAGTGAAGTTTCAGAAAATGTTTACTGTATGTTTATCCCTATGTAATGAAAACATATTTAACTCTGTATGCTTATGGTTGAAATGCACGGAGATACCAGTGCCATGCACATGTATTATCTGAACGAAAGAGGTTATATTCTGTATATTATTCATTACTATTAGTATCGCACATGGCGATGTATTGATGCATTCCTGATAACTCGAAATCTGAAAATTGCCAAGCACCGACTTTAAAAACTTGCCATAGAACAACTGAATGGAATGGATTCGTAATGCAGAATTACGCAAGAGAATGGTAATTCTGCTAGCATTTGATGCTAAAATAACACACCAGTTCTTACAGACATGCTGTCAGGGATTAGCATACAGTAAATCGTGATGTACACCACGTAAACAGTAAATAAGCATCTCTTAGGTTTTGCGTCACTGTCACTCTCCAAACCCAGCGACACCTTTAGCGAGCTGACCCTTCTGCAGTGGAAAACCTAAGTAAGCTGGAACCGTGCTGTAACTGGTCTCTCCTCACGGTACGGCTCAGGCACAGCTTGGTTCCTGTATGCCAGTGGAAAAGCACCATACATAAAAGTTACTGACGCTCAGGCACACAGCCCCTCATTTGCGCTGTGCATCTCCATTGCTCCCCGCATTTTTCACCCCTTGGCAAGGCTGCGGTCACAGAGCCGCCTGAAAGCTAAGTTGTCTCACGGCAGCTGGAGGTCTGGCCCGGATGGGATTGTTGTCCACAAGCCCCACTCCTTTGTACCCAACCAGCGTCAACCCCCCTCTGTGGCTGCCCCCCTCCCAGGGTGGGATTGAGTCATCCACTTCAGTAGGGATGATTAGCAGTGCGACTACGACGTGGGCCTGTAATTAGCTCACTAAGTGTCGGCAAGACCCGCTCCTCCCTACCGACGTGACGCGGCTGTGGGAAACCGGCTCCTCTCGCCCGTCGGTCTCGGCCCCACAGTATGACATTACAGAGGCTGAACCTGTGAGAGGGCAGCTAAGGTGGTGGGGGAAGCGGCTTTTGATTGTCATGGGTGACTCAGCACTGGTGACTGGTGTGCAGTAGGAAAGATCTGGAAGTGCCAGTGGACGGAAATTCACTGTGAATCAGACGTTGTTTTTTCGATCTGCCACACCCCAAGACAAATACTGATTGATGTGGGACGGTTTTTGATGTGAAATATGCTATGATCACACCATTGTTTCTCTGCAGACTCTTCAGATGCATGATTGAAATTCTGTGTATATACAAAAAAATGCAAAACCCACATGGATGAAAAACACAACACGAGAATCGCTCTGTGTAGGCCCCATCCCTAAGGCTGACTCTACAAGTGTGCTATTACCTTGCACACTTGTGTATTAGGTGCACTATATTTTCATCTGTAAGAAATGCTGCACTCAGTTCTGCACATGTGGTTTCATCCATAGCTGGAGGTGTGGTGAGCTCCTGACTGCATCATGCTAACCTGATACTCCCTGCATAATGTCCATCATGCTAACCCATAGCTTACTGCTCACTGTTCATCATGCTAACCCATAGCTTACTGCTCACTGTTCATCATGCTAACCCATAGCTTACTGCTCACTGTCCATCATGCTAACCCTTAGCTTCTTGCTCACTGTCTTTCATGCCAACCCATAGCTTACTGCTCACTGTCCATCATGCTAACCCATAGCTTACTGCTCACTGTCCTTCATGCTAACCCATAGCTTACTGTTCACTGTCCTTCATGCTAACCTGCTTCTTACAACCATGAGAGATGTGTGTGTAAAATTTAATCTCAAATTATAGATTGCGTTTAGCTAATATAACTCCTCTGTTTAGGTTTCCATTCACTTAAAGAACCAGGTAACAAAGAAGTATCCAAAACTGCCTTATTAAAGCTGAAACTGTTGTTTACACTGTCTGCCATACCGGTGAGGGGGTTTGTAGTGCTTTTAGTATTTTCTCAGAATTGAAGTGGCAAATCTAATTTTAACTCTCTCCCTTCTGCTTCTGCTGCGAGGTTATTGTCTTTACTGTACTGTTAGATACAAAAAAGTTTTCGTTTGATTGGCCTATTATTTTTTTTTTTAGAGTCTTGTGGATTACGGGACTTTTCTCCTAGTCACCCATGCGTTCTCCTCTCTGAACTATGGATGACTTTGTGAAATTCGCTCTGATTGGATGTCTTGACTGCCAGGGCCTGAAAGTCATTTCCACAAATCAGGTGTAAGTGCTGCTCTCGCCAAGGATCGTGTCATTACCTGTGTTTGCCCCCCCCCCCCAACCCTTGCTCACTCCCATGTTTGGTAAATGAGGGTCTTTTCAGTGTCAACAGTGGTCAGCATATGTTCCCAGTATGTAGATGGCTCTGTAAATTTAAACTTGCATTCTGTGAATTTGTTCATGCGGGATGTACGCCCAGTAAAAGATTTTTATCATGGCATCTTTCAGGGATTTTTCTTCCCCACTCCATCTGCTGACAGGGTGTGTTATTAAAGTGCCATTTTTTTATTTTGGCTTAAAAAATTTCTTTCCAACATAATGACAATGCTGGCATCATGTCACCTTTCATTTTTGCCGTGCACTTTCTGCAAGGCCAGTGTTTCCTCCCCAAGGTCGCCATTATGTTAATTGCTCTGTGGCACTCAGTATTTGCTGAATTTCTTGGTGGTGGTTCCCTGTCACCATCGGGTCATCGGTTGGCTGTCTCCATATCCCACTGTAACCCACGGTTACCTAGTACAGCTCAACAGCTAAATCGTTAAAAATATGGAAGCTAGCAAAACTTCTTTACCAGCTTAATTGTTCCAAAATATACTGGGCGGTTTCAGAACACCCGGCGAATAGAACGTTTTCTCAGTGGAAACTTGATGTACTGGTGATACTGGTTAGCCTGTGCTGGCCTAAAGCAAGAAGCTATTTTTGAATTCCTACGGAATCTATCAATGAACATAAATTTCTCACTGAGTGCTACAGCATCTGCATATTTTCGTGTTGCATTTACATAGTGAGCACTAAATGAAATAGCTGTCAGCTATTGGTCACAGTGTGAATGTCGAGCTTACCTGGGGGTGATTATAACTCACTGTTGATGTTTGACGACTTCTTGCTGTGCTGCAGGAAAAGTAGCGTGAGTCTAGCTTGTACGAGCATGGCTAACAGATGTAAGTATCGTGGTGGTCTTTCTGAACATACCTTTCGGTTCCCAGCATGACAAGAAGCTGTATAAGTGCTGATTATGTTAAACTGATGTGCTTGTGTCCATTTGTTGTACATAGTGAGTGTTTACCCATGTGATGTCTTGATATGGTGTGTGTGTGTCTGTGTATGCTAGTGTCTACCCTGAGTTTTAGTGCCATCTAAATTGTTGAGCCGCCCTTATCTGTAATGTTATGAGTTGCTCTGGTAGTGAGCTTCAGTAAATGTGGAATGTGTTCTGAATGAACTTTTGTCATTTTGTTGAATATGACCAACATGCTTGTCACAGTACAGTATACTGTATGTAGTCCTGTCAGATGGATGTAATTGCATACATAGTTATCATGTTAGCTACCATGACCATGTGTTATACTGCTCGGTATACGAGTGAAGGTTCACTCTTTTTCTGTTCTGTCTCGTCGGCTGGCCCCTCTGCCACACTAAGCAGTGTGTACAGTATACAGCTACTGGTATGTTCTTTTGTGCTGGGCAGATAAGCTGTGCACACAGTGGTGTGAGTCTGTAGGCTAGCCCCTTTTATGCCACGCTACGCTATGCTATGCTGTTCTCTGCTCTGCACAGAGGTGCAGGTCTAAAAGGTGGCCTCTTCTAGCATTGAATCTCTGGCATCAGGCCTGATCCCTCTAATAACAGAGCGAATCAATTGCTTCCATCTCCCGCTGTCATGACCGCATTTACCATGGTGAATAGCAGTCTTGTAAAGCAAGGCAATTAATTCATATCGTCTATTGTGTGTGAAAATGTATGTGGACAAGCAGATACATTACAGAACTGTATGCATGTTGTCTGATGTATGTAGGAGCTTTCATTCACTGCAATTGTCTGCGTGTGTGTATGACAGGTGCTTTATATTTAGGAATCCAGTTTTGGTATTGCAGCAGTAAGATGTGTAAGTTGTATGGTTGCTTTATATGCAAAACTGTAAGATGCAGATAGAGAGAATTAGCACAAGCCTAATTTTGCCATGCAGGACAGGCGTGCTTGCAAAGGATGGTGTTGCATAACTTCACCTTGACCAGCATGTTATGATACAATCCGTGACTGTTTAAGAAAGGGGGGGGACGGGGGCTGCCTGGTTCCCCAGCTGCCTGGTTCCCCAGCTGCCTGACACGGAAAGATGACATACAGACATTCAGCATGTGGAGGGCGCCCTGAGTATAACTTTATCTTTTATCTTTGTTTCACTTTTTATTGGAGGATTAAGGACCGCAGGGTGATGAAGCAGTTCTAAACATTAATCCCTGTGATGCCGCTGTACAACAAAGACATTAGGTATATTTGCAGCCATGATCATAAGGGTGATAGGGCTCGCTGGGATGATGTCACCCTGAGAGGAAGGGCATGGTAGGTGTAGTGTGAGTGGGAGGGGTTCAGATG
>JAODLD010000113.1:3788232-3811958 GCA_026781065.1 Mormyrops boulengeri
TATGCTCC
Organism: Mormyrops boulengeri; assembly: GCA_026781065.1. NCBI lineage: Eukaryota > Metazoa > Chordata > Actinopteri > Osteoglossiformes > Mormyridae > Mormyrops > Mormyrops boulengeri. The sequence continues at coordinate 3,788,241 of JAODLD010000113.1, forward strand.
GGTCATTAATTTCCGGTAAATGGGGTGCCCCCCCCCCCCCCCCCCATCTGGAGCTCGTAAATCGCACCTTCTTGCCGCTTTGTGTCTTCTCACCAGATCCCTATTTGCCTGCTTTTACTGATTGCTGGGGAAATGAGGCTGCAGCCTTTTACTCCTTTAAGACGAAGAGAGCGATGTGCATTGCTGCTCTGAAAATGTTCTGTCAGTTTCTTGTCCGGCATATTTCCCACCATCCATTTTACAGTATGTGGTTGTTGGCTTATTTACTACTAAGTATGTCCTCCTGGGACTTAAACCAGTAACATAACGGTTAGTCATATAAAAGTCATAATAAGCTTATATATTAATTGTACAGTAAGGAACAGTGATTTTTGAAAAGACTTTCTGGGCCGACAGACACACACGGAGTCCATGAGCTTCTACCTCAGAGAGCATAAGGTTATACGTCCGTCTGCACCCCTGCTCTCCAGGTGCCTAAAGGAGTCAAAAAAGGCCTCAAAAGCAGCTGCACTCACTCTTTAAACAAAGTGATTGACAGATGCTGGATGTTTGGCAGTGTTCACTTGCAGGGATGTAGCATATAGAGTGAGTGTGGATTTTTTAAAATAGCTACATGTGTAACATTGTTTCCCGCACCACCGAAAGACTGTAACATAGGATAATGTTGAGTTCTTTTTCCCTCTGAAGATTCTCTTGTGGATTTAGGTCTGAAGGGATCTGTCGTTTTGAAAAATGAGCAAACAACCTTCAATTTCAGATGTCTATGGCATATTTTGCACCTTCTAGGAATTACCTTGTTTTTTTTTGTGCATGTTATTTTAACCAGCTCATAAGTCACTTATCTGTAGCGATACCGGCATCGCTGTCGATAAGCTGATAAGCACTGTGCCGCAGTGCTTATCCCAGTGGCGCGGTACGCGATCGTCTCTCTCTGATTGGACACCAGGATCCCGCAACTGCCTGCAACACGTCCTTTCTTGCGGGAGCATGTGGGCACCTCGCGTACCATAGCTAGCCGCTACTGTGGTGCGGTTAAAGCTCTCTGGGGGCAGCTGTGGTAAACCTTATAACCGCAAACAGCACTCACTTACAGAAGGTACCCGGTAGCATGCGGCTCCTTAGAGGCCCCCCTTGGCAAGACTCACCACTGCAAACTCCTCTGTGGGCGACACCGCTAGTCCTGCAGTCCCTGTGGTAGAGAAGAGCAAATAAATATACACTAATTGGTTTCAATAGTGTCTTCTCATTCATTTTTATTAAAATCAGACGCCCTTTTAACGCCGTACCTCCCCCCCCCACCCCCATTTTTATGAATCTCTAGTGACGTTCCTGAAGTCCCTCTGGGAGCGTTCAGCAAGGCCTGATGGACTCTTCTGTCTTCAGGATGTTGCTGGATGTTAGTTATTGATTTAAGGGATACATTTGACAGGGTTGTGCCCTTTTTGATTTTTCATTTTTGTAATGCAGGACATTATTGGTAGTGTTTGAGGTAAGAAGAGCATTCAGTCAGGTTTTTTTTATGCGTTGATCAGTCTCCTGACCTTCTCCAGTTCCTTCTCCATGACCCCATCATCCTTTCTTGCATGTCGAACTCGCCAAGGACTCCTCTGTGCGTCACCTTCTTGTTGGGTTCCTGGACACAGTGCCACACTTCCAAAGAACACATCCACCTTCTGTGTAATTTTATTTTTATCTCAGGAACCAGAAATACAGACAATCAAGGTCTGTAAATCTGGTAACATTTTACTTGACGGGGCACAGATACTTAGTAATAAGTCCGTTACTATTTAAGTACAAATTCTGAACAAATATAGTCTCTATAAGAGCTAAGAGATGCATCACGATTCATTAATGATGAACAAGTATTTCACTTGTTATTCATGACTTCTTCCTTCAGTAGTTCCTTCAGAAGTTCACAGAGGTTTACAGACTTAACAGATATAGTAACAAATATAGTAACTGCTTGGGATAAAAGATGCATCACGATTCATGAGCGATGGACAAACATGAGATCATGCTTGAGAAAACATGCGTCATGATTCGTTAATGATAAATTAACATGAGATCAGTATGCAAGTAAGACTTAGTTTGTGGTTAATTAATACAGAAGTAATAGCACAATACTATATTAATTGTGACCCGTCAAGTAAAGTGTTATCATAAATCCTTACTGGTGATTGATGGGCAACGTGACTTGAGTTCTGTACCTTTTCAGGGTCAGAGACAGGGTGCCATGTGCATTTTAACTGCAGGAATGTAGATCGCAAAATCAAACACAAGTCCTCTTTAACTCTTTGCACCAGTTTACATTTTGAGGTGACTTGAGGGGAGGGTGGTGATTGGGTACTGACCCCTGTGCATGAGAGGGACTCAGGAAAGGGGGTCACAGGCCCCAGTGTCCCCGTGCCGCTGATCTGTCACTTGGGATATGGCCACTGGCGAGTGGAGTACGGAGCAGGCTTGAATGTCAAACGCTAATAGGTCTGTATGCCTGCCCTCTGGTTCATTGGCAGAGCTGTTTCCATCTGTGGTGCTCAAACAGTAATTACTTTGGTGCTAAGCTAAAGTAGGCCTCGCTGTGCCAGTCCAGCGGCTCATCCCCAGAGCCGCTGCGCTAAAGGTCGTTGCTGGCTGCTGGTTTAATGGTTTGTTTGCTACTCTCGGGGCCGTAAGTCACTCTGGGTGTCCGCTTTATAAGTCATTACAATACCGGATGAACACTGTAGGGTAGCATTAAAGAAATCCAAGGTCTGCTCCACTCTGAGGGAAGAATTTGGAGCAATGGTGGTTACACAGAACTTAGGTATTTATGGGGTTTGTAATGGTGCCCCAGATGTTATTGAGTCGTCCTCGCTGTCATTAGGGCTGGATGAGATTGCGGTCTTCTCTCTTTCTGGGCTGGGGCGGGTTCTACAACCCTTTCAGCCCCAGAACCAGATTGCCCGTTGGTTTGTTGAAATGGCCACATTGTGCCACATCGTTACATCAGCACCACCTCTCCAGCTGCGTGGGAAGATCGCAGTCAGTGGGCTGGAGTACAGTGGAAACCCCGCGGCACAATCCTGTCCCCCTCCCAAAACTTGTTACTATCATAGCCTATATCTATAAAATCCCCTTTGATACCCCCTAGGCACTTGACATTAGGGGTGGGGGGTACACCGGTGTCGCAGTTATTACTGCTGTAACTTTTCGATACGATCTGGATTTGCACTATACCGTTAACACCGCGAGAAGTCAACAGCCCGTTATTCAACAGCCTATTAATAAAAAATAAAGCATTTTATTTTCTTCCAAGCTTCAGTTGTAATCTGATTTTTTAATATATATAGCATATGTAACCAGTTTATGTGCGTTGTGTGAATTTTCTGCTGAATATACTCTGACGCCATGTCCTGATAGGTTTGAAAACAGATTTTGTGTAAATACACTACACACATCAAACGATAATAACCTGGTTACATATATGTATAGTTCAAATTAAGAAGTAAAACATATTCGCTAAATCAGTACATATATGCGCCGCTGCCTTCGTGCAAAGTGCGCGGTAAAAGGCACCGCTACCCAGTCAACAAAAAAGCGCCGTTTCTCATGCCAATGAACGTCAAACTCCTTCAACCGCCAAGCAAGACGTACTTCGGCGTATGTAGCAGTTTTGTTTGCGCTAATGCGCCATTAGTGTTAATAACAGCAGCGAATCCAACACCCTGAGCCAAAAAGCCATAATGTTCCTAACATTAAGCGGCTGCTCCATCCTAAAATCGCACAGCTGAACAGTTTTCAAACGCAATATGTTTTTTTATGTAATGCTGCATAAATCTACGTAGTTTACTGGTGATTTCATGTTTGTCAAAGTTTACGTTTTTTTGAATGACTGCATAAATTAATGTTATTTTTTATGCTAATTAACTCAGGTGAAACAGTTATAAAACTTGTGTTTTCAGGGCTGCCAAATCTCATGCACTTGGCGTGACACGCTTTCAGACTCTGATGCTCACGCAGGAAATCTTATGGTAAATCTATATTATTCCATTATAAACCTAATATTAGCGACATCAAAAGCGTTGGGATAGTTTACAAACTCTGCAGACTGTTTACAAGGTCATGAAACTGTTACATACATGTGTGCGTGTGTGTGCAGACTTGTACCAAATTCAAAATCTTACTCCAGCCAGCTGACCGAAGTTGGCAGCCCTGCGTTTAATTTGAAATGAACTGAAACGGCTTATCATTCACTTTGCGTTCTTACACCGACAATTGTGAAATGAATATGAGAGAACATTACGTTTTACTTTTATCTTTTCAAAGTTAGAGCACCCATATGCAGCTGTAATAGCCATTAAAGTGTGCCTATAAAATATATTTTAAGAATTTACATAAAAATTTACATGCTACTCCTCCCAAAACTTGGAAAAAAGTAATACCTTGATATAATACTGTCACCGTCCAACAAGTGAGAAATACCGTGATGATATTTTTCGGTCATATCGCCCATCCCTACTGTACATACATGCATGGCTTGAATAGCTGTATTTGTGGAGAATTCCCATTGGCTTCCTTTTTGCTGAATTTATTGAGCTCCAATTCCAAACCAAGATGAAAAGTGTAAATGGGGGTATTGCTTACGTGCTGGCATACCTGTGAATAGGGACTCACTGAAAGGCTCCTGCAGTCTCCACATTAGCAGCAGAATGGTGCTAATGGACAGGGGCCCTCATTACACCCATTATCAGGAGACCCTGAGCTCTCCAGTGAACCTAATGGACCTTGTGGTCACATGACCTCCAGTCGATACCGCCGGAGTGACTCCTCTGGAACGCGTTCCTGCACCACATGAGCAGACCATCACCGCCGCTGGACCTGGTGAGGGCTGTCATGCTCCATAAGAGATAAGGACAGCAGAGCAAGTGGGCACATGCCAGTGATTGGTTAGATTAGGTGCAGCAGTGTTACCAGGATGCCACATAGGGGAGGGCATTTCGGTATGTGTTGTGTCATCAGTGTTCAAATTAAAATTATCTGAGTTCTTGGGGGGTCCCTTGGTGTATAAAAGTTGTGGAGGTGGCAGCAGCAAAAATCGTCAATGATTCCATTAGATTACTGATGATTGGTCAAATTTCATCTGCCTCTATCGGGCACCCCCCCTCCAAGCGCACTGTCAGGTGTTCAGCTGCAGCAAGCACTCTGCCAGGGCCATGAGCGTTCTAATGGTTTCCGCCGCTCGTGAGTCGTAATGGGATTCTCACCTCCTGGCCTTCAGGGTCGAGGCCGGTGTCATTCTTTTCTGCACTTCGTATTGACAGTTTCTAACAGTTTCCATCAATATTAGGTCGCAGGTCTCCTCTGGGCCAAGTCCAATTTCCGCTCCCTCATGGGCTGCAGACGTTGACTTATCCCCGGACCTCCCTAGTCTGGTCAGCTTTGTGCAGAGGCGGACCAGCTTTCTGGGGGGGGTCTGCAGAGGGGGCACGCTGGCCTCCCAAGATCGGCAAACAGACATCACACAGCTGCTGTGAGTCCAGAGTATCAGGGATGGACGATTTACGTTATTTCATTGAAAGTGAACTCGTACAAAGGAAATTCCAATAGCTATTTATGTTTTTACCATTACTGAGCCATCCATCTGTTTTCCAGAATAGTTTCCACTGCAGGGTCTCAGTAAATCTGGAGGAGCACAGCAGAGGTGGCGGAGTGACACCCTAGACAGGATGCTCGTTTGCTATGAATGGGTATATTAAGTCTTAAAACTGTCTGACAGCATATTCCAAAATTTGATTGGCCAGAAAAAAAGCTTTCTTCTTCCTGTTGGTGTTTAGTTTAAGCAGCCCAGCCAATCAGACCTGTGAGCAGGTCTGGGCTTGTTTGGCCCAAGGCTTCTCTGTGATACACTTACCTCACATACCTGACATTCCTTAGAATGAGGCTGATCAGATCACCGAGGGCAATGGATCTGATTACCGTGGGACCCTGCTAATTTTGTCCGGACTCGCACCCACCAAAGGAGATTCTGAATGATAGTTTTCACGGTCCACCAGCTGCATAGCGATTAAATGGGGGCCATTACGGCCATCGTGGAAATAGAGTGGCCCCTGTTTTATAATTCACTCGGTCTTCATTTTCAATTTTATTTCTTGTTTTTGTGTATACATTCAAAAATGCCCGGGGATGATAATGAACATGTGTGTTTTTTTGAAAATGTGTGGATTGAGCTCATTTGTGCTGCAGGTTATGTCCACGTTTCTGTATTTATGAATCTTTTAGCCCTTAAATTTTACAGTTGAATTGCAGTCATACCTCCCACCGAGCCGTTGAAGCATTTCATCGCATGCCAAATGAAACACTTGACACAAAACAGTGTCAGTCGTGCCTTATGCAAAGCCTGATGCAATATATGCAGTTTGACTTGAAATGTCACTGCTGGTGAGGATAGACTTGTTCTTGGTGTACTGTAGGTCCATTTCAGCTGTTTTTTCTCCCAGGTGTCCTTTGTCTGCTAAAATAAGATACTTTTAACAGCATGACAGGTAAACCAACAGGTAGTCTGCAGTCTGATAATTCTCTTATTGATCCTCAACTACCAATGCCAGTGTTACCCTCGAGTGACTGACAGGTGCCTGCCTTTGTTGTCATGGCAACCCCCCATTTTCATTCCTGCGCAGGGAGGTTGTCGTGGACAGTCTTTGCAGAACCATTGGCCTGGAAAAGGTGGACAGGCAGACCAGCAGGGGAAAGATGCAGCTAATGCTTTCCGGATCTTTCTTCTGCTTTGTTTGCCGTTTCTTGTTCATTAATCAGTGTTTATCACTGTGAATGTACTAGACCTAATGTATGTGGTGACGCAGATGTTTGTGTAGGTCATTGCTTGTGCAAGGTCTACATGCAACCAGCAGACTGAGAAAAGGTGACAAATAGTCATTCTTTATTTGTGATTGGGGGGGTCCCATTGCAGCAGAATGCAACTGGTGGGATTTTACATCAGCCAGTGGCAGTGTCAGCCGGCTGCTGCACAAGTGCCCTCTACTGGCAGGCTGGGGCTCTACGAGTCAATGGCCGCACCAACCACGACTGATCTTGTGAAAAAGTGAAATGGGCATGTGAACAAGAGTGGAACTAAACTGCGATCATCAGTAGTGTTGGGGAAGAAGGAAAATAAATGAAAACGCAGAAAGGAATGAATAAATGACAAATAGGATTAATTGATCCTGCATACTTAAAGGGGCAGTTCACCCGAAAATGAAAACATCAAGCATTTCATATATGCTGTAGATATGCTATTTATCCATCTAGATTGTTGAGGTGAGAGTTGCCTAGTTTCTGAGATATAAACCGTAGGAATGTCAGTCTCCTCTCGAATCTAATGGGAGTGACTAGCTTTCTTTCTGTGGCGATTAATGCGGCAGAAAAATTAATCTGACAACTTCAACAGCGACGTCTCTTACCAGAAATCATGACCTGGTTACTCGGGCGTCACCGTGAACACGGATGTCCCAGCGCCATCTTGCTAACTTCTGTGCAGCGATACGGTTCTGACTTCTGCCCAATTAAGCCAAGCTGTTTGGGGTCACAGGAGAAATGCTCTTTCCTGCGCAATTAGCATTAGTGTCGTTTATGCTTTCGCCTTTTTTCAGTAGCTCCTTCCTGTTCGATTCTGGGTTGCCTCCTGACCAGAGACACACGGCTTTCCTTTGTAGACATCTTGTCCATTGCCCACCTGCTAGCACACTGTGACCTACATATTGTAAGTTCAAGTCTGTGCTGGTTCCTGATGTTGTACCACAAGGTTTTTGACCTGTGTCGCTTTAGGTAAACTATTCAGCAGTCCAAATGGCATTAGTATGAACATGTACCCTGTCGAAATCACCATGGATACAGACATTTTAACAAAGCAGCCAGGTAATGGCGGAGAAATAGTATTTACCTGAGCCAGATGAGAGGCTTGACTGCACGCTCTTAAGATCTCCATACCTGCCGCCCGTTTGCTTCTCTGCTCGGACTTCCCCTGTCTAGTAAATGATGCAATGTAGTCATCTTTCCAAATTTGAGACACCAGAGTGGGTATTAGGACTATTAGGACCGGGCCTCTGGGCATATTGACCTGGCGGGGGAGGGCAGACACCAAAACTCCGGCACCAGTCATTGAGCTTTTGAGTAATAAAGTCTTTGAAGAATAATCTGTCAGGATCTGTATGTGGGGCCACTTGGCTAAAAGATGGGGCCAGTCGCTCTCAAGGATGAGGGCGACACGGCATGACGGCTCATCATTAAGCTCCCGTTGGCCTCTCATTACCCGCTTAGACTAATGCAAGGTCCCGCTTTGTGGAGTGGGGACACTCCTGGGATTTACTTATACATATTTCTCTGTGTGTCCTTCATATGGCACAGCAGACTGCGAATGGGCGGAGCTTTGGTGACCCCCCCCGCCTGCCCCCCCTGGGAATGTAGCCAGCTCTGTCTGTGTTATAGGACTGTGCTTCCCTGCTTTAGCCCATAGGCCAGTGTGAGATGATCTAGCAATAAAGTGTCACAGGAAATAAGTGTGAAAGTTTTTTAAGGGAACAGGTCCCATAGAAACCAATATAGTAACCATGGGTATGATTTATAGAGACGGAAATGGAAGCCAGTGGGAAATCTGAAGAACAGTAGTGAGTATAAAAACCAATATCAGAACTAGAGGAGGTGGTTATATAGAAATCAGTATGGAAATTATTATGGAAACCAGCCGGGAAACCAAAGGAGAGGAAGGTTCTAGAAAAGCAATAGAAAAACTCGTAGGAAAACTATAAGAGAGGAAGAGTATGCAGAAAAATTAGAGAAAGCTGTGGGGAAACTGAAAGTAGAGCGACGCAGCATGGAAACAAACAGGAAAAGCAGTCAGGAAATCGAGAGAAGTAACAGAGTTTTGCTAATTTTAAGCCACGGGTGAGAGGTTGAAGGCACAGGACCGACAGCAGTGCTGAATGAGCCAGACCGCGGGCAGCGGTTTGGGTAACACTGTACTTGACGGGTCACAAATAATATAGTATTATACTATTACTTGTGTATTAATTAACCACAACTAAGTCCTGCATACTGATCTCATGTTTGTTCATCGCTCATGAATCGTGATGCATCTTTTATCCCAAGCAGTTACTATATTTGTTACTTTATCTGTTAATTCTGTAAACCTTTGTGAACTACTTAAGGAAAAAGTCATGAATTACAAAAGTGAAATACTGATCTCATGTTAGTTCATCATTAATGAATCGTGATGCATCTTTTATTTCTAGTAGTAACTATATTTGTTCATGATTTGTACTTTGGTAGTAACCGAGTTATTGCCAAGTATTTATGCCCCATGAAGTACAGTGTTACTGGAGTGTGGAGGGGGGGTTGACAGATTGAGCAGCTGGGGGGAGGGATTTACGTCCTGCTGTGTTGTAGATTTTGGAACTACTGCAATCATCATTGCCCATAGTGGGACCAGACACTGACATGTGCATTTTGTGCCCCATCTCCTGCACTCCCAGAATACCCGGCACCAAGAGCAGGCCCCCGCACGCCCAACACTGTGGCCTCTCTGCAGGGTGCTTCACCGACTTCTCTCCCTCTCCTATGTCCAATCCCGTCTCCTGTAAGGATGAAAGTCTTGAGCTTCGCCACGCGCAGCGTGTCTCCTTCACGGTTCTGAAACCCACACGCGGTCGGTGCATCACTGCGGCGTCGATGGAGGCATGTGGCGAGTGAAGGATTTGTGAAAAAAAAGGAAGCTTCTATTTTCCTCGGGTTTCCTGGTGATGTGCTCGTCTCACTGTATGTGTGTATTTCTGTGTAATGCCAGAGTACGCTGAGTCGTCCTGTTTTATTAGTCATAGCTCCCCTTCTTCAGAGGGCGAGTTGTTCAGTCAGTGACAGGCTCACCCGTTTCAGCTCTGCTATTTAAAATGAGGTGGGCAGGGGCCCTGAGATTCTGCATTAGAGACAAGAATGAACATCGACCTGGCTTCAAAAGGGCCAAAGCGGTCAACTCCAGGTCTGCCCTGGTCCAGACATTGCAGAACCAGTTCACTACTTTGGATTATCATGAAGGACAGTGCCACCAGTCAACAGGCATCCATTTGGTGGCAATCCTGTGGTACTTAGCTGTGAATGGAGGCTGACACGTACTGGAGTTCAATAGATGGGCCAGGGTCCACTGGGTGCAATGCTGGTGCTGAAAGGTCCATATCAGATCACATAACTCAGTACCAATATAGATAAGAACTAACAAAAACTAGATACTTGAGGGCCAGAAAAACATTCCAGCTTCTCCATGCTGAAGGGATGAGGCCCTGGCCAGCCCCACCCAAGCCAGAGTCATGGGATGTATCGTTGTGGTACGTTATGGGCCTCGTGACACCAGTGAAGTGTCATTTGACTGCCACGGGTTTGGCTCGCCATCACCGGATACACCTCTTCAGCTGAGCAGCCGTCTGGCATGGACGCAATTATCCTGGAATGGTTTCTGGAGTGAGGTAGTGGATTCAGCTCACTGCAGAAAGCCCAACCCACACCAACAACGACACGCACCCACAATGAATGGGCGATGCATTTTCCAAGTGACACTTGAACCTCATTGATTGGCGTTTCTCTCCTGCATCCTCTCATCGTCCTCTTATCCCTGATGGCATACCAAAAGTCACAGCCTGGCCGACCCCGGCGCTTCAAATGCTGCCTCTCATGTTGTGCGTGAGCTCACTGCCAAAACGGCTATGTTTCCACTAAGCCCTTGGCAAACAACAATTTTCCCCTCCTTTGTCACCTGGAGACCAAGAGATAATTAAACCTGATTGCAGTACTACCGGCTGGTTATCTGAAGATAACAAGATGCATTTGCGTGAGATTTCATGCATCTTAATGCAGCCACTATCCTGTGTCGTTCACACTATCCCTGTAAATATGGGCGCAGTCTGTTTACTCGGATCTTTCATGTTCAGTCGCTGTTTTTGAGTATCATTCAGCGTCCGTGTTGCTGTGAGGGTTATGAGATGGACAGTATGCTCAAGAGAATCTTAATGTGTGTCTGAAAATGTTAACATTTATTGGGTGAGCTGTTGGGGAAAAAAACACTGCGTGTCATCCTGTGGCCAGCATACCAAACAGATTTCACTTGTTCACTATGGGTGCTGTGGCTAGATTGGACCGCTGCTTGAAGCAGAAGTACTCAGTCAAGCGTGATAAGTGCCACGATCGGAATTTAACCGCAGTCAAGTGAAAGACGTCAAGCCTCTGGTGGGTTGTTTAAAAAATGTAAATGCTGTCATAGTGTGAATGTGGGTTTGACGGGGGTGGTGGTTGTTCACAGATTAATACATTTTTCAGGGGTTTATACAGATGAGTGCGGTGGGATTGCTGTTAAGCAAGTCTCCGGGTCCAATAGGTTCCTGTCTGACCGGAGCCTGGGTTTTCGGTTTGTCATTGTCATTTTGCATTTTTGCGTCATCACTCAAGCACACGAAGGAAGCGCAGAGGTGAGGCTCATCGTCACCTATGGAGCACATGGCTTATTTTAGCATGTTTTGACAGATTTGTCGATTCATCTATAAACATTTCAGCGATTGTGGTTGCCGTTCCCAGCTTGACAGCTATACGTGAATTCCACCGTTCATTAACTAAAGCTATTCATTAATTCATTGTTCAGTCTGCTAGAAATGAAATCATTTTGAAGAAAAGAGCATGGATACCTGTGGATTCACAGTTTCAGAGCGAGGATAAGCAGTGTCATTGGATTGCCTTTGTACCCTCATGGTGTGCGCCTGTATGAACAGCCTTACATTCCTCACAGAAACCCTTAACCAGCAGCTGTGGTTATTTTTCCACTATAAACAGCTCATATTCAGCAATACAAACATCACGATCAAGTGTCGAGCAAATAAACATGGCCGTTCCATCCTTGTGGGATTTTCTAATGCTTTTTTCCCCCATTGCTACCTTTTGTGCCCCAAGACCATTTTTGTTTACCTTTTCTAATGTGTTCTAATATGTTAACTCTTATTGTGTTTGTTTGTTATATAACATTCGAGGCACGTTTAGTTAGCTTGCCTCCCCCTGTTGACTCGCCATGTTGTATGTATTGAATAGCCATCTCATCCACAGAGAGATGACGATATCAGTATATCTATACTGGGGAGTGAAGGGGGAGTCTCTACAGGGGCGGGGCCACAGCTGAAAGCTGATTGGCCCACAGTGTGTCCCCTGCCCTGTTAATCACCGATTCAAAACGCATCATTGGCTAGTGAAAATTTTGCCCCCTGTACTGTATATGAATTATGCCCCCCCCCCCCACCTTAAAAAAGAAAACATAGAATCGCTTCTGAGTCTCTGGTCAAGCTCCTCGTTGAGTCGGCTCTCCCTTGGTTTTCTGCCGCCTGACACTCACCTCATCCCCCCCGTGTCCAGTACTGCTGAGGGAGGAGGTGGTGCGACTCCAGGAGGAGGTACACTTGCTGAGGCAGATGAAGGAGGTGCTCACCAAGGAGCTGGAGGACCCACACAGCGGCTGCTCCGCCGAGCTGCTCTCGGCCACCGAGCTCCGCGTCCAGCTGGTTCACAAGGAGCAGGAACTGGACCGCGCCAAAGAGGCACTGCAAGGTCTGTCCCCGTCCCTTTAACTCCTCTCACTCGTCACCTTGCCCTACTCCATCTCTCACTCCCCGGCCCTTTAATTCATCACACCCCATCCTTCCATTCGTCCCCCTTTCATTCTTCACTTCCCATCTCTCACTGTGCCTGTATTGATGTTGTTCCTCTCTTGTTTATTGCCCTGCCCTGTAATTTGTCCTGGTCTTGTGCTGCCGTGTCATACAGGAGGAACCTTCCATACTGAAATCCACCACATATTGATGCCTTGTGTCCATGCTGTGCCCATTTCCATGTCAGTGGGCACTGCTATGGATCTGCCTTTCTGTTCCAGTGGTTCACTGGTTGTCATATTTCTCAATGCACCTTCAGTGTGGTCTGTTATGAGGTTCAGAACACACAGCCCCCCCCCACCCCCCAGGCAGCAATAGGCCAGTTATGCTAGTAATGAAAACGGAATTAAGACTTATTCTGTTGGCTTACAAGGTCTGCAGATGTTTAATAGAATTAGCGTGTCCTGCTATGAAGAGGCAGCGCACAGGAGGCCAAATTAAATTACAGCGTTGTCATTGCCTAATGTATTATTTCTGCTAATTTGTTTATTTAATTTTTCTTCCTTTTTCTGGGAAATAGAACTTTGAGTCATAGGAAACCGAATGAGACTAATGACACAGTGCACAGAGGGTATCCCCGCTGGTGGGTGTCCGTCAGTGATGTAATAGGTGTAGTGTGGCCTCTCAGTCTGTCCCTCAGCTCCGTGGATCGCCCAATAAGCTGTTCCGGTACGATGCTCAGCTATGACGTCACCCTTATCTATCTCCCAAAGGTAGCAGCAGAGACTGCCCCGTTCAAAGCCTCTTGCGTGTACATCAGAGCGAAGACTGAGGTGGTGGATCCTGGTCCAGCTGTGTTTTTCTTCCCCTGTCCCAACGCACCATCTGCCCTCTGCTTGTTCCGCCGTCCCTGCTGCAGGCAGACTGGGCACCATCTTTGTTTACTGCCGCATGTTTTTGACAAATTATGGAGATTGATTACCGTGGGCTTCCGTTGGGGCAGCTCTCCATCTGGCTAGTCGGCAAAGGCCTACTTGAACTCCAGAGAGCTTGTGACCTGATGGAGCTTGTTCTATCAGACTTCTACCTGAGTTAACACCCCCCCCCCTTGCTCCCCCCCCCCCGATCTCTTTACTTCAGTGAATTGTTATTCTACGGGCTCTAAATCACTAGATGCTTATGTAAATGGTGCAATGTGATGGAGATAATATCAGTCTACCGGGACCGAATTTAGGGATCCATGCCTGCAGCATAAATCACTGCTGTACACCAGAAAAAACAGGTGGTGCAGCTCCTCTGCAGCTATGGACTGCAGCGCAGTTTAGCCTGTGCTGTCCGGCCGTGTTTTCTGAGCTAGTCCTTCTACCAGTCAGTTATGATTGCAGCCATCTTGAGGAATTTTAGATAACGTAATTTAGATTTTCTGAACTATAACTGAAAGTATTAGAAATATTTACACACATTGTTTTGACGCGCCATCTTGGGTGATATCCTGCATTGCGCCCATACTGTAGCTTCTGTGATTGGCTTCGGAATCCTGCGACCCTAAATAGGACAAAGCGAGTGCAGGAAATGCATGGATGGAAGTTTCTACTAGAAAAAAAAGGGAAAAGCGACTGATTCATCTTAGGCGCGATCTTGACTTGAAATCGACTTCTGCCCCCATGCAAATGAGCCAGAGACTCCACCATGGTCCAGAATCTTCTCTCGACCGCGAGGACTGGCACGCTTGGCACGAAGCAAGCCAAATGCTGAGAATGGCGGCCAGATTAAAGCCAGCTTTCAAAGCAGATTTGGAGCCGCTCGCCAGGCGCCAACACAAAAGTCTTCATTTAACAGAATGAAGAGAAATCTCTCTGAGTCTAAGCTTCCTGTGAGACTTTAATTGCCGACCATGAACATTTACATGACGATCTGCAGTTTGGCTTGAACGTTACTGAACTGGCCATGACTGTTGAACAAGAAAGGGCCTTTTGTAGTCATTTAATGACTGTCCCTCTCCTCCCTTTGTTCCCAAAGAACAGGACGGCTGTGGTCTTTGTTTTGTTCTCCACCATGGCTGCTGTGTTGATTGCCTCAGTGGGGATTTCAGTCGCTCCGATGTTTCAGCGCCATTACGTGGACAGCAAGACACAATCCAGGCTGAATTTTGCCAGCATGCAGTTCTTTGGCATCAGGTGTTCATGTAGTGTGCACTGTTCAGTCAGACAGGAGTAGATTTGTGTCCTGTTGCTGATTTGTGGGCCCATGTCTTCCATGGAATAAGCAGAAGCTTCCTCAAAAGGCTCCCTGCAAGTGCAGGATACGTGACTGACAGGGGAGTGACCAGGGCTATAATTTCAACTTTATTACTGTACATTTGCCTGACGTGTCATTGCTGAAGCAGCTTACTCATTTGGGTTATAGGTTAATTGGCTCAAGTCATGTAGGCCGCCTGTACAGGAGCCTCCAGTTACTGTAGTTGCCCTCAAAATACCATTATTTCAGGTAATGTATGCTAATTGAGATTAACTTTGCAGACTGTTTCGCCTACACATCCATCCATCTTCCGTAATTGCTGATCTTGGACAGGGGCACACCGAGTCTGGAATCTGTCCCAGGGAGCCCAGGGAACAGGGTTGGGGAACGCCCGGATGGGGTGCCAATCCATCACTGGGCTACACACACACACACACATGCACACACACACACACGCATACGCACACATATATATATACACATATACACACACACACACACACACACACAATCAGAATCTCGCCTAGGGCGCCAGAGCACCCTGAGTCTCCCCCAAGTCCATCCAGTCAGTGATCTCCTCTCCCTAACATATACGCCATTCTTTAAGACCATATCTGTTTTCAGACGTCAGTTTCCCCAGAACAGCAGTCATGGGCCTGGAGGTGGAGTCTGGGTGATGAGCACACAGCGCAGCGTGCGAACAGCAGGTGGCGCTCCCATTAGCTGCACGTGCCGGGTGCGTTACACTCCCGCTGCGACCAGCGTGTGGCGGTGCAGATGTGATTACAGTGGGGAGGGTTAGGGTAACGATCAGGGTGGAAGGTCGTGGAAGTGAAGTATGGCGATGATCCGTCACCACCTTCAGGGATGATGATCCTGCCCGGGAGTGATTCCTGCGTAGTCTGTGATGGCCTGTAATGCTCCCCACCCTGGGGAAACTAATAGCTGAATTTTTGTCTTGGCTCAGAGATGGGAGTTGTTCTGCAACTTTGTGTGCAAGAGCTTCCAAACAATCAGAAAGGGTGAAGATTACCTTTAATTATATAATACACTGCTGTAATGAGCAGGTGTGTGTTTATATGTGATTGAGATGATAGGAGGCCCAATCATTCTTTGTTTTCTAAAGGATACATCACACGAAAAAGCAACTAAATGACAATTACAAATGCGGTTACAAAGGTGAATTACATTATTGTGACTACCAGTTAGTAATACATGTCAGCTATAAATGAGGGTGTGACATTCTGCCGCTTGATATGTGAGTTTTCATGTTCTGAACAGCTCTAAAGAATTGGCCCTTCAATTGCCAGTACATTGATTACAAAAACTGCAAAATGATTTAATGTGTCCAGGGGAACAGTCTCAAAACTCGTGAGAGCATTTGTCAAATGCGCAATTGGATTTGAGGCACAGTGATTGAAGCTGGGCACCTGGGACAGGCAGACGCTTAACTGGATCGTCAATAAACACCACAAAAGTACAGCCTCAAAAATGACTGCTGAACTGAATGACTACCTCCGTGATCCAGTCACAGCTAGAGTTATACTGTATATTGTGAGCTTCACAAAGCTTCAATTTAATGGCAGGGCTACAAATCAGAATCCACTTGTATCCAAGGCCAATACACAAACACACACATCCCAGTGTAAAGTAGCACAAAAACCAGGAAAAAATAACGAGGGCTAATGGGTCCCAAATTGAGGCAATTTTATAGGAGCAGGTGTGTTCTGAGTAGGAAACACTGTTTCCTCATGATAGTGCAGCCCTAGTATATGGGCATTAAGTAACACAGCGATAAAATCACAATTATGTGGCGGATGCGCCATAATCACCAGGGCTTCAGATGACTGGCGTAAACATTTGTCCGGACGGCGGCTTTCCCTTACTATAATGACATTTACTTACGCCCACAATTTGATAAGCAGATTAGTAGTGCACCTAAAATATTAATGAGAGGCGTAGTATGACGCCCAAGTTAGTAATCTGTATAAATTTGGGGTGTCCTTATGTTTATTATATTCAGCTAGTGGAGCACGCCACATGGTACTGTTTTGGTAAGTCATGGAAGCGATAAGCACTGACGTCACGGTGAGGAAAGGGACAGATCAGCAGGCATGACATCTTTTAAAAGAGGAGATACTGTGGATAAACAAGGTAAAAAGACAGTGGAGGTGCCACGGTACTTTTTTGCAGTTGAAAGTCCAACGCGTTTTCTAAACATAATGTTACGTCGAATTTATACAGATTACTAACAATATTTTAGGTGGGGCAGCATGGTGGTGCAGTGGTTAGCACTATCGCCTCATACCTCTGGGGCCTGGGTTTGAGTCTCTGCCGGGGTTCTGTGTGTGGAGTTCGCATGCCAGGGTTCCGTGTTGTGGGGTTTGCATGCCCGGGTTCCGTGTTGTGGGGTTTCTGGGTACTCTGGTTTCCTCCCACGAATCCAAAAACAGGCTGAGGCTAATTGGAGTTACCAAATTGGCCATAGGTGTGCATGCATTCATGCGTGTGTGAGTGAGAATGGTGTGTGAGTGTGCCCCGCGATAGGTCAGTGCCCCATCCTGGGCTGTTCCCTGCCTCGTGCCTGTAGCCTCCAGGATGGGATCTGGTCTCCCCCGCAAATCTGAACAGGATAAGCGGTTTCAGACGATTCATGGGTATATTATTAATCTGCTTCTCAAATTGTGGGTCTAACTAAACCTCCAAATAGCACCGACAATCTGGCATTGGGGCAAATTTTTATGCCCGTTACCTGAGGCCCTGGTGATTATTACACATGCGTACATATCGCGATTGTATCACAGTGTTATGTAATGCATGGAGCCCTACTGCATACACAATGCTAAAAAATGCAAGGATGTTTTCATGAACTCCTGAGTGAGGTCAGACTCCATCCATGTCTTCCCCAGATTTAAATGTCACTGAATATTAATGGGAAGTTCTGGACCGCAGAATGTCAGTAAATTTCTACCTCTCTCATCCCTCAAAGAAACTCAAAGAAGAGGCTTTTCTTCTGGTGGTGTTTCAGCTCAGAGCTTCATCCCTGAAACATTCACAGCATGGGCACAGCACCACGGTCGGCCCACCTGCTGACCATCTCTGGTTGTCTGGAGAGCTGAGTAATGGAACACCATTCCATCCTTCACCTTCCACTCAAACACCCACTACGTTCTGACTTTCTGACGTTCCATAACAGCGTTAACATGCTTCAGGGGGAAGCAGTGACCATTATGAATCACCAGTAATGCTAAAGGACTTTTTGACTCCTTTCCTCTATATTTCTGGCTTTTTGCGCTGCTTGTATTAATTTGTTTAATAGACTCTTTTATCCAAAGCAATATACGACAGAGAGCAGGGTCAGACTGTCCCTGAGGCAACTGGGTTAAGGCCCCTGATAAAGGGCACAGCAGTGAAACTCTGCCGACCATGGGATTGTAACCGGATGGGACTGGAACCTAAGATCTTCCGATCACAGACAGTGTCCTAACCCGCTGTCTAAACAAACACTGTACTGTGCATGAATAACGCGGTACCTGTGAAGTTGTTAGCACTGGGTTCCTATGTTAAGATGACTATGGTGATTGTTCCCCTGCTCATTGCTGACTGTAATGAAATGCCTTTGTTTTATTAGACCCCATAAGTGGATCAGTACTAATTAATAATGGAGGCAGTTTTCTACTTAATTAAGCAGCATTTAAATTGAATTTTGGAACTAGATTCAGAACCATTTCAATTATTTGCCCTGTCCTCATAACAAAATCTTTCACTACTCTAACATAGTTAATCCAGCCCACCACAAGAAATAAATTATGACTCCTAAATTGACTTATTTTTAAATTCATTTGGTCAAACATTTGCACTCTGCGGAAATTGACCTGTTTCACTGTATCTCCCTGTGGTAATTCCGGCTCACTTTGGTCACTGAACTTCCACCAAGAGGAACCCACGTATTTAGTTTTTAAGTCTTAAACATTGCCTCAGGGAAATTTCTAGTTTGTTAATGTTTCCATGTTTTATGTATGAAGAACTCTTAAAATACTGTCTCTTTTGACCCTTTAAACCATTGATGCAATTGCTGAGGAAAACCAGGCCCCGGCTGTCTAGAACGTGGGATGAAAATTCTGCTTTTTGTGTGTGGTGCCGGGGAGGTTTAATGCATAGCCTATCCCAGACTCTGACTTAGGGCCCCAGCAAAATCTCATAAAATTTTACCACCGGCATTCATCCCCCCCAATCAGTGATTAGTAGATTATTGATGTTGTATCGTTTCTCTTACAGCTCTGAAAAAAATATTGCTCAATTGCTCTTGCTCTGCCTGGGGCCTCCAGAGAAGTTAATCGGCCCTCAATGTGATGGGCACTCTGCGGACAGGAAGTCAGCATTAAGGCCTGTCTGTTCATTTTCCCTGCAGACGTTGCGATCGCTGTGTCTGGGCAGGAGAAGTAATACCACAGTGGTGTAAGCTTCAGTAACCAGCCAAATAAATGAGTTGAACTGTAAGTTAATTTAGACTGAAAATTCAGCAATAAAGTAATACTTAATTGTGTTCTGAAGTTTAGTCACTGGTGTTGAGAGGTGCTGTTCTTTAGCCTAAACGTCTTTTATATGAGTCTTTTGACCTTTTGAGTCATTTTTTTTTCTTTGCAAGAGAGTCTGTTGCCGTGTTTGGTTATGGTAGATTTCCAGAAACATAGAAGGTCCTCTACGTCTGCCTGTCTGTCTGTGTCTTAACAGTAAAGATTTACTTCCCAGCATTCCAGAATTTGACCAGAATTTGAGGAAGAGGCGTGTAACCAGAGGGGATGGCATTCGTTAATGTCTTCTGTGAGGAACATACGTTATTTATAACCATTGAGCAACCCATCCTAGGTCCCTAAATGCCCATGTATTGGCAGAGCAGTCGGGGTGACAGTGTCTGTCACATGTCTCTCTATGGCTACATGGTGTACAGGGGAGGGGCATATCAGACGAGGATAGTAATTAACAGTTTAAGCGGTTTAAGCTTGAAAGTGTCAGCTTTGAAAGTTTCTTTGCGTAAAATGACCTCTTAGGCAAACAGAATAGCAGGTGGTTAATAGCACCAGAGCACTAGGCTAAAGTTCGGTGGTGATGTCATTTGTTCCAGGTAATAGTTGAGGCTACTCTAATCTTACTATCATCAGCCAGGAACATGTTATGTGCTTCATACGCACAGCTGTGGTAGCGACAGCGCTGAATCCTTCCAATTATTCAACACAGCTTAACGTAGAAGCTGAGTCACGACCTCAGGGCTGCCCTTTAGTGCCTGGGCTGACCTTTGACCCTTGCGTCACCTGCTTTGCCTAGTTTCCTCTACCACACAACAGCAGGGGCGTTTCTCGATATGCGTACTTGACCGCACTTGTGTTCTCGTGTCCCCATTTTACGTCATCTTCCATTGCTGAAGACCAGTTCCAATACTCAAGAACTGAAGTACAGAAGTACAGAGGACGGTAAAAATCCCCGGATGTTGTTCTTGCTCTGCCCCAAGCATCAAGGACACAACAGTTGCATCCTCGCCAAGTGAGACCAAATCCTGTGATTCATTGTGTCCCAAGCTGGTTCTGGGGAGGCAAGTGAGCAAGACCGGTTTTGCCAAGACCACAAGTATGATCTTCGCGATGTTGGTATTGAGGAACACCCCAGACGTCCACCGCAAACGTGCAAAGTGGAGGCTGTCAGTAGGTCGCTCAGCCCAGCTCATAGGTATGGAGATGATCAGTGAGAGAAAGAAGGGAATGAGGCCCCCTAGAGAAACACCCCCCACGGCTGAGATCTGCTTTACTTAAGTAACTTCAGATGGCCCTCACGCACAAATTGATAAAAATGGCGCGTCAGGTAGGGCAAGCTACCAAGAACAAAGATATTAATGTAACAGTTTCATTATTTCATTTGCGTTCTATTATCACCCGTGAGGCATGGGGACCTAAGAAGAGATTTTCTCTGTGATCGCCCTCCATTTAATATGTGCAATTTAACTCTTACGCTTACAAACCTTTAGTCAGTGATTCTGTTTTGAGCAGCTGACATTTAACTGAATATGGGCTCACAGTAAAAGGTATAAAAGATGGAGCACCCTAGAAGAGCGAGTTTTAATGAGAGGAAAAATGCCTCGTGTAATTTTCCTTTCAGATTTTGAATACACCTAATCTTGATATGTCACAGGCCAAAAGTGGTTTTACAGTATCAGCTGGAACTTCTGGTACAGTCTGACCTTGGTGTCCTGCAGAAAGATGAAGCGTGTGACATTAAAGGGGTGTGTTTATAGATCGAAATTCTCATTCGTTAAAAAGCATGTTGGCTCAGTTTCACCCTGTTTGCACACACCCATCCTTGTAATTTCCATTTTGCAACACGGGTTCCCTGCTCGTAATGTGATATTGCTGTCAGAACAATTTACTTGCACACTATGTCCTACAAGCCCTCACATCTAGACAATCGTATTTTGTAAATATGGATGGAGTTTGCAAACAAACCAAGAGTACATGTACTTCAGAAGACAAAATCCTTGAGATTGTGCCCCTCTTAAATCTGCTCCATGGGTCTACTTGTAATGCTATTTTCTAGAGCCAATATCAAGGTCTTCAACCATGTTGAGGAGTGAAATGTTTTTAATGGAATCAAATTCAATTGAGGAGCATTCATATCCGGTGTTCGGTCTCTGCATGACATGGGAATCACGAGGGAAAATGGCAGGGAAGCTGTGAGACAGGGTAGGGTTAGCCCTGGGGTTCCCTGGTTTGCAGTCCAACCATGCCGTGAAATAACAAGTGTCCATAAAGGTAGAATCAAGGTCTCCCAGCTTAATTCAGTATAGCTGACACTTTTGGGGGGAGGGGGGTGACAGTGAATCTTGGTCATTTTAAGAGGATCCCGCCCCAGGTGCCTCTTTTCTCTCCTCAGGGGGGGGTTCCTGGACACCCCAGATCCCTCTCAATTTGAATGCTGCCAGGAGACACGTGGGACGGGATTAGGTTTGAGGCAGGATGAAGCTGGTGACACGTGGGACACGGAAGGGACAGCCCAAGGTGGTCTGACTGACGACACTCGGTCCTCTTTGCCCGCAGCGATGAAGGCGGATCGCAAACGGCTGAAGGTGGAGAAAGCTGAACTGGTGAACCAGATGCAGCAGCTGTACACCACGCTGGAGAGCCGCGAGGAGCAGCTGAGGGATTTCATCCGCAACTATGAGCAGCACAGAAAAGTAGGCCTTGAACCCGACATCAATCCACAGTGCGGGTGAATGGGATTCGCCCACATAGCGCACCGTAGTGCCAGAAAACAACGGAAGCACACAGGCAGCTGATATCATAGCTGATATCAAAACTTTTATAATTAACTGTTAGCTAATTAATTTAGTATTCATTAACTCACTGTAAATCTAAAAGGGATCTTAGTTAAAGTGAAGTTCAATTAAAAAAGATGAGGTGAGCTAATTTTCGTTAATGTAGAGAATGGATAGCATTAATTTTCTGAGATGTGACTCACTGCCAGCAGTGCCTGCTGACCTTCGTGGGGCTTTTAAGAGGCATTTTAAGGGGCTTTTTGAGGTTGCGACTCATTTCCCTTTGATGGAGCTGGAGATGCATCCTGCAGGAGAGCGAGGACGCGGTGAAGGCCCTGGCCAAGGAGAAGGATCTTCTGGAGAGGGAGAAGTGGGACCTGCGGAGGCAGACCAAAGAGGCCACGGAGCATGCGGGGGCGCTCCGCAGCCAGCTGGACCTGAAGGAGAACCGGATCAAGGAGCTAGAGGCTGAGCTGGCCATGGTAAGAACACATACACACAAACGCAAACTGAATGGGGGTGTATACAGGGACGGGGCCACGGGGCCTTTGACCCCATCTGAAAGCTGATTGGCCCCTAGTGTGCTCCATCCCCTGTCACTCACCAATTCAAAGCATATCACTGTCTAATGATAAGGCTGGTCCTCCGTCTTACAGCCCCCAACTCAATCCTAGAATCACTCCTGCATATAAACCTGTCTATTCACATGCAGATATGCACATGCTACACACTAACACATGGAAAAGCAGCCATACAGCAACATCGCTTACTCCTGGACACCCCCACTGGAAGGCAGCCTGCAGGAATGTGCCTCCCGCTTTGTGGGCAGCAGCGCCCTCCACATACCCATCACAGGTGTTTCGGGGGTGATGGATTCTCTCAGGCCAGATTTCTTTAATGACACCCCCACCCCTTAGCTGGGCCTTCTGCTACCCGTCAGCCTGAGAGAATGCCTCCATTTACCCAACATTCTCTGCAGTGTTATCATGCCGGCCCCCCACCTGCGAGAAACGCACCAGGCCTTCGAGCTCCAGCTGAGCAACCAGAGCAGGAGAAACATCCCCCCCCCCCCACACACACACGCACACACAAGCTAAAAGACATGTAAGATGTTCATTAGTGAGCTCTGAGTCTGCTCTCAGACTTGCTCCAGTGAGTTTCCATAGCCTCCTCTGTTACTGCAGACAGAGCGTACAGTATTTGAGTCTCGGAGGAGGCCGGCCTGTGATCCCTTCCTTGCTTGTGTCAGTTTTTTTATTATTTTTATTTAATGCTGCTGGGACTCTGGCGGAAGCGGCCTGTCACTGGTGGACCTTCAGCGTGAGCGTGTGTCTGTGTGTGTGTGCGTGTGGCTTGTCTCCTCAGATAAATAACTGTGTGGCTCAGAAAATGGAGTACCGGGTGTTTGATCGCCCAGTGGAGAAGGAGCCCTCACCTAGGGCCAAGGCGGTAAGACCAGTTGCCCCCGTTGCCGCCGCCGGCCCCCCCCGGGGGGGGGGGGGGGGGGGGGGGGGGGGGGGCCCCGCGCCCCCC
>JAODLD010000113.1:3814107-3826685 GCA_026781065.1 Mormyrops boulengeri
TTTGTTCCCTTGGCGCCCCCAGGCTGATAATCCTCTGTGTGTTTTTTCCACACCCCCCCCACCACTTCCCACAGGCAAAGCAGTCCCTGGCAACGCTCACCAAGGACGTGCCCAAACGGCACTCCCTGGCCATGCCCACTGAGGCTGTCGTCAACGGCAACCAGGAATGGGTGGTACAGGCGGACCTGCCCCTCACAGCCGCCATCCGGCAGAGCCAGCAGACGCTGTACCATGGGCACACTCCCCATCCCGCCGACAGGCAAGGTGGGACCCCCCAGTCTCATTTAGGAACTGAGGGTTTTGCAGCTGTGTTCTCAAAGCCTCTCTGTTTTCTATGGAAACTGGGCATTTTACATCACTACATTTTTAAAAGGAACTGGGTGTGTTACACCACTGCATTCTCAGAGGAAACCAGGTGTTTTACACTACTGTGTTCTCCAAGGTAACCGGGTGTTTTATACCACTGTGTTCCCCATGATAACCGGGTGTTTTATACCACTGTGATCTCCATGGTAACTGGGTGTTTGAGTCCTCGGTGGGAACCAGGTGTTTTACACAGCAGTCTTCTCAGCAGGAGTCATATGTTTTATACCACAGTATTTTTAATGGGAAATATGCTTTATATGACTGAGTGGAAAGACAGAATTCTGGCCCTCGGTCAGCAAATGGTAGGAACACCAACAAAGTATTAAGCTGTATGACAAATTAATTGTATTTTGCAGAAAAAGTGCACTGGCTTCTTCAATTTAAAAAGCATGAAAATAGCCAGGAGGATGATCACTCATAAATGTGTTCAGACACTGCTTATCTGAATATGTAAATGTAATCTGGTGTACTCTTGTTAACTAATCCTTCTGTTAACTTCCATCCATCCATCCATTTTCGGAAACCACTTAATCCCAACTGGGATCGCGAGGGGGACCGGAGCCTATCCCGGGAACAATGGGCGCAGGCGGGAACCAACCCTGGGCAGTCGCCAACACACCGCAGGGCGCTCACACTCACACACCTACAGGGCCTCTGTCAACTTCCATCCAGGCCATTTTTTGTCTCTTTCAGCTGTGAAGGTGTTTTGCTGATGTCATCACACTGTGCCTTACACGGCAGGGTACCATCAGCCAAGTTAATGAGTGTTAAATGTAGCTACACTGTGGGCACAGATAGTTCAGTTAGCAGCATTAGCATGTGGGAATGTCATCAGCTAGGTGAAATAAATGCATATATCAATAGTTGTAGTTAGCCTTGCTCCTGTAGCGTATCGCCTAGCGTTAGCCGCGTAAATGACAGTGTGGTGGTATTCCTCCCCTAGCGGCTGTGAGGGTGAGCCCCTGTCACTCACGCCAGCCCTCCATCATCTCGGACGCCTCAGCTGCCGAGGGCGATCGCTCCTCCACACCCAGCGACATCAACTCCCCACGGCACCGGACGCACTCTCTCTGCAATGTAAGAGCTTCCAGGGACGCCGTTCCTCCACAGTTGCCTTCCGCTCCCAGTTCTTTTGCTTTCACTTTGTTGGCCTGTTGACGTCCATGCCCATTGGCTCATGTTAGCGGGATGCTTCGCTTTTCATGTCGAGTGCTGTTTTGTGCTTATCCCCACTCTACACACTGGGAAATCTGTAGTGTGGTGTTTACATGTGTGCCAACGACCGCTACTTTGCATTTTGGCGCATTTTACATCAGGCGTCGAATGGGACTTTTCAGCGCTGCAACGCAGCGAGGAAGCTCGTTGCTCTCTTTGCATCGACTCGCTTAAGGGAGTTTCGGATGACCTTTGACCCGGTTAAATGTTCATCCTGCTGGCCAGTATGTGTTTCTCTTTCTCTCGCCATGCTTCCTGTAAGTGTGACACTGCCTCCATTCAAGCTCGTCCTTTAATAATGACTGAAATCCTCTTCAATCTTTGGCTACAGACTGAGGCTGCCCACCGGTGACACCTTCTCTTTTCATTTTCTCTCCCGTGTTTTTCCCTCTCTCTCTTGGTATTTTCTCTCTCTCCTCCGTCTCCCGTTTCCCTCTTTCCTGATCTGGCCACAGTCTCTAGAGGACCTGGAAGACCAGAAGCGTAAGAAAAAGAAGGAGAAGATGGGCTTGGGTTCTCTGTCACGAGTCTTCGCCCGAGGAAAACAGCGCAAGTCCCTGGACCCAGGCCTGTTCGATGGTACTTCCACTCCTGACTATTACATAGAGGAGGATGCAGACTGGTGATGGCAGACCCCCAACCCCCAAAACCCTGCTCTCCCTACTCCCCAAGCCCTCACCCGTTGCATCCCAGACCTCCTGCAAAGGAGAGAGAGCAAGCATGTGTGCGGCTGCCTGTCACCCCACCTGCGAAGGGTCTGGCTGAGGGTTCGAGAGGGAAGGCCCCGCCCTCCACCAGTATTAGTGTAAAAATATTAGTAGTAAAATACCTTTATGTATGTAAAAAAAAAGAAAAACTTGGCCCACACACTCACACACTCCCACACGCACATTTCAGATTCGGGAAGCGTGGATATGTTAACTGTCATCTTTGGAGCAACGTGGCCCCGTTTCCGTCTTTTACCTGTCTTTATATTATGAATTTTTTTTTGTTCAATAACTTGACTTGAAGGACTGCTGTGTATTTGTAAATAACCGTCATTGTGCACTTTGTGCTTGTAAATGTCCAATGTCCTGAATGCATTTTTTGTTATTATTTTGTTGTTATTTTTGATCCCAGCTTTTTAATTTCATTCCGCTTTTTTTTTCTTGTGTGTTGTCATGCTTGGTCCATTTCCTGTATTTGGCCAGTAATCAAGAAAAGCTTCCTTTAGGCAATGTGCAGACTCCCTGGGCATGTATCCCAAAATTAGGATATATAGTCATCCTCAAAGCCACAAGCGGTAAATGAATAAAGATTTTGAAGTGTACATTCTGTGCCATCACGACAAAACTAACCTAAAGGCATCAGTACCCTGTGTGAAAGTGTAAATGTCCTGTATGTGATCAACTGTGTGCGTGTAGAAGCTGAGAGCAGGGCTATGTGAGCTGGGGGCTGGGGGGCAAGGGGGCAGACAGACTCAGATAAGAGCAAAAGGACAAGAGCTTAAGCTATAAGCACTGGCCAGTGAGCACTTCGTGTCTCGATAACAGAAGAGTGGTCACCCCTAAGGATGCATGTCAGACAGCGTGAAGTCCAGCACTGTAATGACTGCTGCATCGTTTGTTAAATTGTGCATTTGTCCAAGTGTGTTCACTTCCTGAAGTTACTGGGATGTTACACCCGTAGATGTGAAAATGACCTGTTCCCTGCCGTCTGGGTCTTCCCCAGAAGAAAATGTGCACAGTTTCCATTTTGGTGCCAGGCTGATTTGGAAGCTCTAAAACTAGAATTAATGTGATTGGTAATTTAACTTGAAACTGCCCCAAAATAACGTGAATATGTGAATACTCCCACAAGATACTATTTGGGCAGTCTTTTGTAAGGATTTACCCCCTGGATGAGGGCTATGAAAGAGCCACGTCCCCTTTTTAGCGGCAAAATGTGATCACTCTAAAATGTGTTTTATCATAGTTAAAGAATTTTGTTAAATTCGGTGGCTTTGTGGGAAGAATTACTGCTGCTCCCATCACGGGTGGAAAACCGAAAAGGAAATTGACCAATTTCTGCTATTGTCCCAAAGCATGTACAGTCCGGCATGTTGACTCTCTAGGTTTGTCTGAAACGCATGGCAACCTGGTTCAGTTGGTCTCATCGTCCACTTCGGAAGAGTCGATGATAGTGAGCGAGGATGCGCTGGCCTTTGGACTGGGAAGGAAAGATGAGAACCGTCTGCCCCTGTGCCTCTGGGCAAACTGGCGGAAAGCCAGCGGCATTGATGGTTGACGTTTCGAGCGTGTTAACCGGAAGAGCACGCTGCACTGGCTCCATCTTATTTCTCAAAACTAAGCACTTTTGAATCGCATTTAAGGCACCGTCAATAGACCTCAGTTTTAACCTGTATCTTAGATACAGCAAACATGGCTGGGGGAGACTTAGGACCTCCCAGGATCTTGAGCTCGGAGATCTTAGAGCAGTGGTGCTGCATAGGGCGTCTTTCACCTTAGAGGCGACCTTAAAGAATCCGCCATCGGAACAGTCACTCTGGGAGGGCCTCTTGGCGGCAGTGTGCAGTGATTGCTGGTCACCACGAGGACAGAGTGCTCATTCCCAATGGCGTGTATCAAAAGAGGCTTAGGTAATTTGCTGTTTATTTTTTTTAATCCATTCACATAGCTTGGATATGCACTGCCGCTCTTCAGACTGAATTCCCTGCTCATGGCTACAGCAGTAGAGTCAGCAGTCTGCCTGCCCGGCACTGGCTCCCGCCCCCGGTTCGGAGTCGGTGCCCTTAGCTTTCCCTCCACAGAGCACCATGGCCCCCCTCCACCCCATTTGCCTGTGCCCGGCTGGCACTGGGGCTCCTGCCAGTTGCACCCCTCCCCTGAAGCCGCATCCCCTTGGGCGGACTGAAGGAAGCCCACGCCACTGTGAAATTCAGCTGAAATAACTTCATCGCCTCTCACTGCGCTGAGTCGAGTTCCATGTGTGAAAGATGAATGAAAATGTGGAGTTTCCATGACAGCTTTTTAGGGATTTCGGAGCACTCGATTGATTACGCTTTGTATTACGGAAAAACTTAATCAAAATTTAAATAAATTGAGTCCTTCGCAGTTGGGCTTAATCTGAGAGCTTTCACTCAGCAGGCTCTACATTTTTTTTCTTTCTCCATTTCATGGGCCAAGGATGTTTAGCAGCGGAAGTTACGGCCTGGGAGGTGTGTGACCGTTCCTGGGGACATGGTGCATCACCTCAGCTGGCCTGTGACATTAAGAGAGGCTGGCCAGATCACATGACTAGGCAGCATTAAGGTGTGTTTGGGGGCAGCCTCTGACATGGCTAACACCACAGCATGCCAACGGCTCCAGGCAGCACTGTGTGCCCCCCCCCCCACCCCAATCTTATACAGACAGCCTGGAGTCATGTGTTCAGTTTGGGTTTTCTGAGCTCACTTTATCTTTGGCATTGTGGGAATATAATATAATATACATGTAATATCTATATAATGATTAATGTCTCAAAACTAGATTTGAGTCCTGCATATGAATTAGAACTAAATTAGCTCCTCTTATACTGGCAAAGAAAATAAAAAAATAAACCAGGGTCAAGTTGCCTGAAAAGCAATTAAATAGGTGCCAAAGATTAATAGCCTTTTCAAAAACAGTATATTAATTGCTTTAATCTGCACTGAGCGAGCTTGCTAAGATGTCTGCCTTGCCTTAAAGGACAGCTTTTGTCTTGTCATTCAGTTACTAAAACACTGCTAGATACCTGTTCATGTAACGTGGTTGAATGGGAAGTCACAGGAATGTAAATGAGAACTTAATAGCCCATGCTGCTTTGGAACAGGCGTCACCTGGGGTCACCTGTAACTGCGGAAAGGGAAGTCTTCACTTCTCCTTTCCTGTTGGCATTCCATATATAAAAAACCATTATTTTTGTAGTTTTATTTTGTAAACAGAGTTGCTGTCATTTCATTGATTTTATTTTTTGTAAATTAGAAAATAATGCTGATATCTACTATTAAAGAGATTTATTTAAGAAGAAATGAACTTCAATAACAGAAAATCAGGACAGTGAAGGAAAATCACTGTTTTTAGCTGTTTGGAAATAGAGAGAAGGAAAGCGGTTTTAATGGCATGGAAACATACGGTAAAGATCCAAATAAAAACTTATTTTAAAATAAATAATACTGAATTTCCATCTTCTTTTCCCCGTTGTTTGTTGTCACGGTTTTTTTGTTCCTAACTTCAGGTGTTCAGACGTGACTACCAGGCATCCGTGTGACCACAAAGCATCTATAACATTGTTTTGTGGCCTGAAATTCCTAATACTCTCTGTGTGACACCCCAGATCCCTCACCTCTGACCTTTAACCCAGAAAACATGGTTTTGTCAAAGTCAAGATCTTAATCTTGTTATTGTATCAATGTATTTCCCTGAATGTAAAGAAAGACGTGAAAAAAAAGTTTAAAAAGATGCCATCACTGGGTTAAAAGTCGTGTGTACATATTTTTTTTAAAAGAAACTCAGATGTATCATTTTGAATCCAGCCTTGCTTCAAGTTGACGGACCCCAGACACTTTCACAATGAATAACACTACTGGATTTACCTGGATCTGCAGCTAACATCCACCTCTTCAGGTTCCAATATGCTACATGCATATCTTTTTCATGTGTATGCCATGTATTTTTACACAAGTTCAAAGCCTTTCTTGGACTTCTCACATTAGTGCTTCAAAAACTCAAATCTGTCCTACACCTTTAAAAACACCCTACGTTGTCCTTAGACCAGTGTTTCCCAACGCAGTCCTCAGGGACCCACAGACGGTCCACGTTTTTGCTCCCTCCCAGCTCCCGGTAATGTGGACTGTCTGGCAGGGAGCTGGGAGGGAGTGAAAACGTGGACTGTCTGGGGGAGTCCCCAAGGACTGGGTTGGGAAACACTGCCTTCAGACCACTGAACAATTCCAAGATGCAGGGTTCACTTCAGTCACTTGTGTTTCCATTGATTGGACGAGCATGACCGATGGAAAAATTGAATTAGGTGTTGCTGTCAGGATGGGTCACCAAAGTTAATGTGATGCATTTCAGCAATGACATAAGTATAATGGGGATACCGATATATTGTAAATGTGATAGAAAAATCGCTTTGGAATTATGAAAATAGCTGTTCGATTTGAATCCAGTGCCAAAAGTCACAAACTCAGATCTTTTTGACAAACCATCAGAACATATTAAGTAGTCCAAACAAGTGAGAGTCACTGCCACTTCTGCTAATGAAACCTTTTCTAGTGCTGATGAGACACTCTGTAATACTCATAGGAACCCTTCATTACATAGGGTGATTACGTAGTTTTATCTGCACTGGCCCTTAGCTGGTTCCCGCCGTTCCACCCTTGCAGCCTTGTGTCCTTGAATCAGCGCTAACGGCTGTAGCAAGTATCAACCTTCTTTGTTGTCTTTAAGATTTTGTACATTTGGATTATGTACCACACTGGGCTCTAAAAGACTTGCTTTCTGTAAATGCTTGACCTTTTCTATTTTAGATGTAACTAACATGGGTTTGGTTTAAGCGTAAGATCTTCCTTCTCTACAGTCCCACTTTGATGTGCCCTTTAGTATTTTTGTCAGGTGCTAACTTTAGAGCTGTGAGACATCATTGCAGTGAGCAAAGCCAAGCATTCCAGGGTTCATTATCCATCCAGTCTGGCAGATCAGGGGCCAATTTCCTAGATGGTGCTCTTCCTGAAACAGGGAGCATCTCACAGTTGGCGATGTGAAGTAGTGGCAGGATTTTGGCTCATTCAAGTGGCCCAGATGGATCGGTACCTAGGCCAAAACCTGCCTCAAACAGAAATCCTCTCTCTCTTCCATGTTCCATTAATCATACGTGCACCTGTTCACAGTGGTCTCCACTTAACTACCGGAAAGGTCTAGAGGGGCTGGTTCTATGAAAAGAACTCAGGAGGGTCATTACAAATAGTGCTGTATCTCTCTGCCATTGTGTGCGAATTGACTGAATGTATAAAGAAAACTATTAGGCGACATGCTGTTAGCGGAGAAAGCGCCTGTTTTCTGCTTTGTAACCATAACAACAAAGGAGGAAAATACTCTCACCAGGCCAGCCAGAGACTGTAGATGTGTTGTGTAGATGCTTCTTCATAATTCATGGTCCGTGTACTTCAGCACAGAGTATTCATTGTGGATCAAGCTGAAACAAACTGTGTCTTAAACTGTTGTGGCTGTTTGTCCATGTCGAGGTCTCATCTTAAAGCTCCAAAGTTGCAAAGCTCAGTCTGATCAGTCATTTTACTTATGTTACTCCTGGTTCGCTACTGCTGTTCCGCTTCTGTTACTCTTAATGCTGTATCCGCAGGCTGTTCCAGATTCTTTAAAGGCAGAGAGCCCCCTGGGATGGCACTTTCGAGTCACAGAAAAGGCCAAAGTCAACAGTTGATTTCAAACTCAGTCGGTCGCTGATGGCAGAGATGCATTACCTTGAAGGCCTTATTGTTATCAAGGGCACCCCGTAGCAGAGTAGCCGTACCAGCCGGAGATGGAGCTGCTACGCACTGATGCCAATCTATGGCATTCATTGGCCAGCACCTATGAGCTTGTGTGCTGTGATTGGGCCGTTTGCAAACAGAATTATGGGAGTTTTATTCTAAGAAAAACCGTATGCATGGGACAGGAAGAATGTAAAAACAAACAGAGGTGGGAGGTCTGTCAATCCACGATTCTGCTGCTAGGCAACCAATTAATCTCATTTAAAATAAGTAAACAAACATGCTTGCTTTATAATTAACCTATCGTACCTTTGATTGTGTCGCCCATACAGGAGAGGTTCGCCAGAGCTGTTTATGTAGTTTTCTTGCCTCATGGAAATGGGAGAACATTCACATTATTCATAGGATTATGAAAATACAGTATAGGTACATCTGCTGAGTGATACCTACTGAACCTGAGTAATATAGCTCTATGAATCAATTCCACAATATGAAGCTTCTCTCTTTATTTTATCCCTTATGACATTAAAAACGTCTGAGCTGTGATGCTACAAACATAAATATATTTTTGATTAAGGGGCATGTGAACGCATTTGTCATCCAGGAGGGTGACTCAGAGCTTTTTTGAGTTTTGCAACTTTTCACACTTTGCATCCACTTATTTATGAACTGGCTTCTTTCGGATTCATTATTTAATTTGAGATTTCAGTCCTGTTGACATTTAAACCTGCCCATGTGTTTAGTTTAAACAGCTATCTGAAGCAACGTATGTTTCATATTTCCATTTGGCAGATGATTGGCCGAAACGCTTTTGGAGATGGGAGATTTCCCATCAAACAACAGGCACAACTGCTGGTCTCTAGAGAAAAGTAGTTTTTCTGGAATGTTCCTCAGAGAGGCAGCGTAGTGGCCCACATCTCCAGGGGTTGAGAGGTCATACCCTCCCAATGTCACACAGGGTTATTCCTGGCGTCTCTAACTGGTACCCAACGTGCGATTCTGCACGGTATCCCATTCAGGGTGTACCCGTACCCTGTACTCTCTGAGATAGGCTCCTGCACAGAATAAGCGGTTAGAAGATGGCAGGATGGATGCATCCTATTGTCCTGGCATTTTTGCAGACTTCATAAGCTCTTATCCATTTCCAAGTCACCGTAGTTCTGCTTTCAGTCATGAGTTTCCTGCTAGGCAGACACTGGTTCGTCTGAGCGCCAAATTACTTATCTTTGTACTAGTTGGCCTAATAGTTTGGAGATGCCTGCCAATTTGTCCATCACCTAATGGAATATAGGCTGAGAGCCCAGTCGATAGCTTTCAAATGTCTTAGCTTGAAGGTATAATGTCAAATAATCAATTGTCACATCTTATCTGACAGAGAGGTGCATGGTTTTGTGATCTAACAGCAGTGATTCATTACAAAGTGATGCAAGCAAGCTGATCTGTGTACATGCTGCAACAGACTTTAGAGGAACAAACAGCTGACTTTTCAACTCCTTAGATGGGCTAGCTGCTGTACATCTTTCAGGAGCAGCTCGCAGTTCCCCCATCCGACAGATGTTCACATCTATGGTGTCGACGGTTTGATGCATATGAATTTTACCGCTCACTCTGTTTTATTAATGCATTCAGTTCTGCACGCTTGGTTTCTTTGTAAGCCTTCCAGGTCTCAGTGGTGTGAATGCAGACAGGGAAAAGTTGAGAAATTGGTCTCCCACTATAACTGACTTGTAAATACGAGTGCCTGGGAAGAATATATCTATGGAACTGTGTTCAGAATGACAATGACCCACAGATCAGGCTTGACAGTCTGTCTCAAGCCTGTCAATACCCTACATCAGAAAGGAAGGAACCAGGGGAACTGGGTCTGAAGACAGCAGGATGGGTCCTTGAGCAAGATATTTAATTTGAATTGTTCTAGCAAAACAGCATGCTATAGAAATGGGTAACAATTGGATGTGTCAGATAATCAACTGCATATAATTATTGCACAAGAGACTCTTAGCTAAATGTATTCAACAGCTCACATAATGCGCACTGCAGGAAAACATGAAGGCTGCGTTTTGACCCTGATGGCTGTCTTTTGTCTGTAGTGAGCTTTGACCACCAGGCAAACATCAACTGGGACCCAAACTTTGTCTTTTCAGCTCAATAAATCTGCTATTGGGATGCAGGGCTGTTGGATGATTTAGTTCAATGAAGTATCAGCCAGAGATGTCTTCTGCTGAGTCTTTGTGAATTGAGGTTGAATACAATCTATTGTTTAGTCATTCTGTTAGTCATCTTGCCCTGTACTGTCAATGAACATCCCCAGTGGGGACAATGATGTTAGAAACAGCCATCGTGTTCAGATACCGTTACAGCCTTTCTGGGTGATGTTTTTCGAGCTCATCAGCAACACGTCGCCTGCTGAACACAACAAGCTGCTTTAATTTTATAACCTAATAGGACTTGATATTCAAAGTATCTCAGTGTATTTACCCTCATTAATCTTGTCTCTGTTTAAAAGTATCACTGTTTTTATGATGTTCTGCACTGTGCATCGTCCAACTGTTGGTGGAACATTGTCATATTGTTTTCGTGAAAGATATCAGTCCTACACTGTCATCCATTTTTTCCCATGAGGCCACTGAGTAAATGAGAAAAAGAGGGATCAGGATGATCAGTATCAGCTTGGTTAATTAGGCCTCTCCATTAATCAGACACGTCCAACGTCATTCTGGACAGTTCTTCGATTTATCCTCCTTATCCTCCTCTTCTGACCCTCACACCCTGTTTGTTTTTTACAGCTTATGTGACTGGAAGTGACTGGACACCACAAAATTTAGCCACATCTACCGGATGCTGGTTTTTAGATTAGATAAAACTGAGCTTTATTGTCATTGTACAGGTACAACGAAATGCAGTTTAGCATCTAACCAGAAAGTGCAAATAGTACGTTAAAGTGCAATAGACAGCAAGTAAGGTGCAATGAGGCAGCATACAAATGAGAATAATATATATATGGAACTGAATTTACAGACAGTTGTATATACAAGGGAGAGTATAGAGATATGAGTATACCCTCCCTTGAGTATACGAGTATGCCCTCCCTTGAGTATACGAGTATGCCCTCCCTTGAGTATACGAGTATACCCTCCCTTGAGTATATGAGTATACACTACTGCCTGTACATTCAATTGGTATGCACTGATGGTATCTTTTTTATACAGGAAGTCTCTCATCTAAGTTATTAGATGTTTTTTTCCATTTTGTCCACACATCTTTGCTCAGGGTCTGCTAGTGGCCATACTGGATTTAGAATTGCTAATACAGAACGGCACAAGGAAGCTGAGTGTTTAATCACTGGGATTCAGTGTGAAGTATCACTGAGACTGGGTAGGCTTTTGGAATTTCCACTCTAGTGGCTCGTTAGCTTAGAGATCAGACGGCATGGCGCCCTTCTGTGCTCAGGGTGAAAAGAGGTGTATAAATGCATTTATGAAACATTTAGAAAGTAGGTAGCGGACTGCAATGG
This sequence comes from Mormyrops boulengeri, assembly GCA_026781065.1. NCBI lineage: Eukaryota > Metazoa > Chordata > Actinopteri > Osteoglossiformes > Mormyridae > Mormyrops > Mormyrops boulengeri. The sequence continues at coordinate 3,825,690 of JAODLD010000113.1, forward strand.
TGCTGGGGCTCAGTGGGCAGAGTTCACATCTCACACCTCCAGAGCAGTTGATTCAAATCAGGCCACTGGATTGAAATGTTGCACCTTCTTGTCTGTAGCTAAGCTGCTCTGTTTAATGCAAGTTTCTTCACACAACCCAAAGACCGGCTTTTTGATCTCAGCTTTGCCCTTAACATGTATGTGTGTGAGTATCATATTCAGCGTTTTACTGGTTTAATCCCGTTGCCTCTAGGGATGAGCTCCACACCAGAACTGTGCTAACAGTTATTGAAAATGGATAGAAATAATTAGTTTGTATTTACTTGACTGATTAAAGCTGGGCACAGACAGCATTGCTTATAGACCAGTGGTCACCAACTGGCTAATTCCAGTCTTGTACCCTTTCCCCTTTGCCCCCTCCCCCCCCCGTTGAGAAATTTTATCGTCAGGGGACCCCCCCACCACCAGGTGCAGTGGACCTTGGCTTTGTGTTGCTTATGGAATTTGGCCCTAGGGGAAAAAAAGTGGGAGGCCCCCTTATAGAGGGTAAAGTTTTCTGCCTGTTGGAAATAAACCGAAGGATAGACGGAGATCTGCTGAAGCAGCGGGGCATTGAGGAGGCGCTTCTGAAGGTGGTGTAATGACACTGGCATCCGTGTGAGAGGACGATGGAGTTCCTCAGCCGTGGCGTCGCTGATGGTGTCTGCACTGCCTCTCGCTGCCCCGCGCCTTGTTCTCGGGCTTCGTTTTAATAGCAGATTGCATATGAAATTAGATGCGAGAGACATGGACTGTTTTGTCAGGAGCAGGGAGATGATTCATATCCTCGGTAATAAAATGTTCCCTGAAGCAACTACTCCTAAAGTTTAAGGGGGGGGGGGCGCCTCTTTCATTTCATTGGCTGAAATGGTCCACATTGCTCCTGTGATTCCTCTCACCCGATTTTTGCATACTGATTCTAGGAACTTCATGTCTTGTAATTATGACATAAAAAAACCTTTGAATACCCCGTAGAAA
>JAODLD010000113.1:3826711-3839259 GCA_026781065.1 Mormyrops boulengeri
TGGCTAAATGCCAAAAGTGGCCAGACAGTCAGTTCTGTGGAACAAAAGCGTGTTTTTAATAAGATCCTTTTCTGTCACCACGCCCATGTCACTGTGGAAGGCGGGCACTGTGCAGGCCTGGCTGGAGGTCGTCATGGCGATGCCCATGTATATCCGTGCATGCGCGGAGAACGTCAAGAGTGGCAAGGTGAGGCTTAATGAGCATCTTGGGATGGAGGACTTATGGTTAACACTTAAAACTTAACTGCATTAACATGTGACTGCACAGTAGTACAGGTAGACTCAGGGACATGGTAGTCATCTCTTCCTTCTTCAAAGTTATATAATCCCACCTATGTAATTAATCACCAGTATTAACTGAGTGGAGTAAAGTTATTTAAAAGAAACTTAGCAGGTTGAACTCCCAGTAAACTAGCTTTGATCTTACCCTTGACATGTGGGGGAACCTGATGTGTAAAGGCGGGTAAACAGACCGCGAGCCGTGAAGACTGAGTAACGGAGCCTGGAAGGCCGAGGTGAGCCACTCACCGGCTGTCATCCTGCAGGTGCTGCTCAGCCTTACAGACGAGGACCTGGAGCTCGGACTGGGAGTCAGCAGCGCCATGCACCGCCGGAAGCTGCGGCTCGCCATCGAGGACTACCGTGAAGCGGATGCGGGGCAGGGGTGAGCCGCCGCCCCCCGAAACCGGCGACTGTGTGGGAGCGGTGATGCCGGTGTTCTGACGAGTTGAGCTACTTTGTCGAGTTAGGCTAGTAGTGCTAATCGATAGCCCTAACCCTAACCCTAATCCCAAAACGGTGGAACTGCACATGCGCAGAAAGGCTCGATAGCACGTCTCGATAGGTAGCTCAACTCGTCAGAACACCGGCATTCGCACTTCTGCACTAGGACTCCATTAAATGAGACGAATTATTAATTATTCCTAACCCCATTATAAACTCAAAAAAATAATGTTGTAATGATTCTAAGGTACTCAATTTTTAAAAAGTGCAGATTTTTGCCATATAGTTTCTAAAAATCTGTTTCGACAGACAGCAATCACGCATATTGTCTCGCTCCATCTCTTTTCTGACTTCGGATTCTCAGACTTTTCGTAGGCGTGCAATTTACCTCGAAGACGGCAGGTGCATTAGTAAAATGAGACACTAATTGAACGCGCATCTTATTAATTAAATATAAAATCTTTTAAGTTAAATCTTCCCCCACTCCCTTGCTCTCTTTCCCTCTTCTCTCTGATCGCTATACGGTCTAATTAGAAGCCCACAAATGATGACTCGTTTCTTTTCATGGATTATTTTTATAGGTTCATCGTGAGTGCCATCTGCTGGGCTAATATAGATATGCACGTTTTCAATTCATGCACACTGCATCTTCAGATTGCGTTATTTCTGAAGTATTAAAACATTGTAATATCTTGAAATGTACGTTTCTTCATTTTAAATACAGTATGTCAAATTACTGTGTAGTTAGCTTCATTTGCAATCATCAATAATTCACCAGCGAACTGAACGTGGCAATAATGACAAGATCTTGAAGCTCTTCAATACAACGATTTCAGAATCACAACAAGGTTTGTTGGCCGGTAAATTCGCGCATACTGATAATTTGACTCCGGTTATCGATGCTTCTAGTGTACTTACATAAGAGCTCGACTTACATACAGTTCGATTCGCACAATATTTTTCGTGAGCCATGATGGTTATATCGCGTCACGTTTATACCCAGGCTGCTCTGCAGGAATTCCGATCACAGAGTCGAATACAATGAGGCTTTTGTGACCCTGTGATTCTCTCTTTCCGTCTTGTTTCTGTGCTTTGCGGGTTCATCTCAGGTTATCCAAGGCTGCAGATATGGACCACCACTGGGTGGCCAAGGCTTGGCTGAGCGACGTGGGGCTGCTCCAGTACTCCCAGTCCTTCCATAACCAGCTGGTGGACGGGCGCATGCTGAACTCCCTCACTCGCCGGGACCTGGAGCGCTTCCTTAACGTGACTAAGAAGTTTCACCAGATCAGCCTGCTGCTGGGCATCGAGCTGCTGCATGCCCTCAACTTTGACAAGGAGGTCAGGCTTGCTGTCACCAGGCAACAGTAGCCCCCACCCACGCCACCACACTCAGATCCACAGAACTGCCCCAACACGCCCCAACGCAATCTCACACTCATTTTTTGGGTACTTCTCTAGCCTAAAGATCACCATATAACTTAATGCGGAAACAAGTGATACACAAGGAAGTTTTTATGTTTGGATAATGGGAACTGCTGTTGTACCTTTGGTAATTGGCCCTTAGCTCATGATTATCAGCAGTGAGCAAACACAACAAATATACACAAGTAAATAAAAGAACTGTCACTGCTACACACACACAAACACAGACACACACACACACAGACACACACAGACAAACACATACACAGACACACACACAAAGACAGACACACACACACACAAAGACACACACACAGACACACACACAAAGACACAGACACACACACACACAGACACACACACACACACAGACACACACACACACAGACAGACACAGACAGACACAGACACACACACTCACACACACACAGACACACACACACACAGAGACACAGACACACACACACAAAGACACACACACACAGACACACACACAGAGACACACACACACAAAGACAGACACACACACTCACACACACACAAAGACACACACACAGACACAGACTCACACACGCAGGCATAAGCAGGTCAGCCACACGAACATCAGACCATAAATCTTCCTTGTTACCTTCCATGTATTTGGGGCGAGCCTGTCCACAACACCCCCCCCCCACAGCAGCAGAAAACAAATTCTGTAAATTAATTTATATTAAAAACATTTCACTTAGACAGGGTATCTGGCTGCTAACTAGCTAGCTGCCATCTGATTCCCAAGAAAAATGTGAGATATTAAAACCAGTGTAAATAACTGCAATGCCATGGAGTGCAGCCAGCCATATTTTTTCTGATTTTCTTTTTCCCTAACTTGTTTCCGCCCCCTATCCAAATGGCGCCCTAGCCGGCCCTGTTAATTAGCGTATATCGTACTTCTGCAGGCCCTGCAGGCCAGACGAGCCCTGTGCGAGCACCAGAACCTGGACCCTCTGGTTTGGACCAGTCACCGAGTGATGAAATGGGTCCGAGACATCGATCTGAAGGTGAGGGTGGCGGGTGCTGTCCAGCCCAGCCTGTGTGCAGCTTGTGGAGTTTTAATGGAGCTGCATAATTGTGTTATATACCTCCTCTGTTTAAATAATAAAAACCAGGCAGCTTATCAATAAAAACCAATGCCTGTTCTGAGTCAGCTGTTTTACAACAATGCACTTCACTGCACCTCTGAGACCCTATTTCATATCTCAGTGGGGACCCACAGGTGTGACTCCCCTCAATGGGGTACAAGCCTATTAAGAATTCCGGCCACCGCCAGCGTTTCCATACCAACACACAGCAATCTGTACCTCTGTGTCTAGAAACCTCTGCCTTACAAACCTCACTTTTACTGGAATTGAGTTGAATGGCAATAGAATCCACAGATTCTGGATCTATTTGTGTAAGAGTCCATCTCGACAGGCTACACTTCATCTGTAGATGAAATTAAGGAAGATGTGTGTTGATAGAGGGAAGAGTCGATACTTCTTGGTGGAGCAGGTCACTAATTTGGCTACAGCTACACGGCTGATTACATTCCTGGCACTGGGACGTTCAAAGAGATGGGGCATTTGATTGGTTGATCCACAGGGTTTCGCAGTGACAATTCTGTCGCGCAGCGTTTGAGATGTCAGATGATTGTGTCAAGTCCTTCTCTCCTGGGCTGTAGGAGTTTGCCGACAGCCTCCAGAACAGCGGTGTTCATGGCGCCGTGATGGTGCTGGACCCGTCCTTCAACACTGACGCCATGGCAACCGCGCTAGGCATCCCCAGCAACAAGCACATGATTCGCCGGCACCTTAAGGAGGAGTTGAAGGCACTGATCAGTGACGCCAGGTACAGGACATGACATTTAAACCAGGCTTCTAGAAGCCCTCCAACGTGGTGTGAGGTAATTAGCTGGAATGAACACTTAACAGCCAAGGAGGCTGATTCAGGCGCTGTCACTGCCATTCTTAACTGGGGTTCAAGTCGAAGGCGACTTCTCGCTGTTGTCACGTGCCGATGGATGAAATGATATGGCTGTACACAACTGTAACAGATCAATACGTTTTCGGAATTTGGCCTCATTTAAGTAAAACTTAGCAGTAAAATTTAATACTGCTGTCATACAGAATCGATCTCCTGGCTTGTCAGCAGTGATGGGAGGAAATGAGACTCCGAAAGTTACAGTCAGTCATTGACTGGTTAAGCCCGTCTCTCATTGGTTACTTTGCAGGTTTCCACTGGGTTAAACCAAGCAGTGATTGGGGAGGGGGAGGAGGGGGGGGCAGTGAGACTCTGAAAACTACAGTCAGTCATTGACTGGTTTAGCCAGTTTCTCATTAGTTACTTTGTTGGTTTAACTGTGCTGTCAGTGTGGATTTTTAAGCCCCTTTTCTCAGATCTTCAGTCAGTCTTGCATTTGCATTTGTGCATTGTGAAAAGCTTTGTGACCAATCCCAGGCCTCCTTTCCCGTAGGGTGGGGCTACAGGTGGACTGTGAGCGTCTGGGCACGCCCACCCTCCTGCGGCAGAGCTCCCTGTCCCGCTCGCCGGCATCCGGCAGCCGGCGCTCGGAAGACGAGGCGTCGCTGAGAAGGCGCGCTTGCAAGGTCGACCCCCAATACCCGCTGAAGGTTAACTCCTCCCACTCCTCTATGCTGCCATTAATTAACACGTTCATTCCTCTCCAGCCGCCCGTAGGGTACGGCACCAAGGGCCACGGTGGACGGGATGTTAGTTTCCATGGCAGCTGCGGCTCCCTGCCCCGCGAGAGCCGAGGGGAGGCCTCACCCCGGTCAGAGGGCAGTCCTATGCACAGCTACTCGGGCATCGAAGTCACCAACGTCTGAGATCACCACGGCACAAATCGCAACCATCCATCTCCTCAGCCTTATCTGGGGACTGGGGCATGCTGGGAGATTTGCAGACACACTGGAGCCACTGGGCAACTCTTGAGGAAAGAACCTTTGATGAATAGGATGAGTTTTCTTTGGAGAATCTGTCCTAAAGGAGTCCACTGTATCTTTCTATCTCTCTGTCTTTTTCTCTGTCTCCCTTCTTGAACCAGATTCAGAAGTGACCCAGAGAAGTATCTCCTTTGGCTTGCAGTCGTGTCTCCCCATCAGCAGTCACAGGGGACAGTCGAAGCTTTTATTTTTCTATTTGCATTATTCGCAGAGCTATTATAAACAAGGAAGTTCATAGTTTTCACAGTTTTCTAGCTTGTGCACTCTCTATTTCCTCTGACCTCAAAGGTATTTTTAATAAGAGAAACTGTGGAAAATATACTCAAATCTGTCTGGAGGTAACAAAAGAAAGTACATATTCAGTAGGGTTAACAATAAGTAATGGCTGACCTTAGTTTGCTGTTTCAGACGTTTTGCTTTTCTGGGTTTTAATGAACTGTTCTTCTGGCACTTTTAGTGATTCCAGTGGCCTTGTAAACAGGAAGGAACTGAGAACATTTCTAAACTAGGTGGAAGATCATGTTTCATTAACAGTATTCCACAATTTGTATACAACTTACCACTGTTCAGCAGTGAAGCATTTTCACCTCGCTTTAACGATAATAACTTCAAATGCAATGATGTGGTGCTTGAGCGTACCCTAGAGTGTTTAAAATATTAAAATGTTTTCCTTATCTAGAATGAGTAAGAGAGATTGACACAAGTAAATCTAGGCAAATGCTACAGGAGGATATAAGGTCAGTAAAATAAAAGTGGCTGTACATTTTTGTAATTTATTGGGGGTTTTTTTTAACACAAAATTCTACTGATGACTTTTCAATTATCCAAATGCAAAAGGACAGCGGTTGCATGAAATTCTGAGAGAGGCTTTATGGTCTAAATACAACACATATAAAGTGTGCCCCCTGCGATGGACTGCCGCCACCCCATCCCAGGTTGTTCCCTGCTTTGTACCTGAAAAGGTCAAGTGGCTGCAGAAAATGGATGCATGGATGGATGGATGCATGGATGGATGGATGGAAACTGCATCCCCTGAATGAGGGTGGCATTCTGTCAAAATGAACGTGGATCTATTCCCAGTGGAGCAGCACCGAGTTTCCCAAAACAGAAGGCATCTCTGCGCCCCCCACTGCAGCCATCTGTATTAACTACCTATGTGACTGCATTTACGTTCTGGATTCCTTTCTAATTAACTTGGTTAAACATTATGGGATGCTTGCCTTTGCTCGCTACTGAAACCCATAACAGGCTTAGATCAGTAACACCAGGCAAATTAACAATGCAGTCCGGTTCCCATTGAAGTCTGTATTGCAGGCTGAGATATGAGTAAACCAGTCCACTTTGGAGGTGTGTATATTCGATTATCCGCCAGATAACCTGTCAGGGTCTATGGCAGGCAGCACAGGCCCAAGGCTGAGGTGCACGCTGTGGGGGGGGGAGCCTTTGAATACATAAATATATACATAAAACTGAAATTTTTGTATAAGAAATATTAGCAAAAAAAATTTAAAATGTTTCTTTAACGGTCTGCTGGGTCAGACAGATGTGTAGCTATAATTCACTTTTATTCAGGGGATTTAGTCTTTACACCGGCTGAGGGTCACAGCTTATGGATGAAACTGGTAAATTAAATCTTGAAATTAAAATCTGTTGTGAATGCAGACACAACCACCCTCTCACATATACGTCTTGGATTATTCACCAGCAGTTTTACAATCGATAACCGGGAAAAACTGTATGAACAAAGACTTTTGTGAATTGCAGGCCAGGCAGAATAGGCAGATTCCTAGGGCTCCCAGATTGCATTGTAGAGGAAGTGAAATAATCATCAGTTTTCGTGTGTGTTTGCGTGTGGGGGGGTGGGGGCTTCCAAGTGAAGCTTCGCCTAGGGCCCCTGACCAGGCAGAGCCGGCCCTAATTTCAGGCTTTTGAAACACAGGACATGCTGTGTGGTCCTGATACACTGTCTGCACATTACTCTGCTACAGGAAACGTTTCGCAATGTTCACTGGTAAAATCACGTCATCTGTCATTTCCTGTGATAACAAATCTGGCATATGTCGTAACACTTTGGACGCACCAGCATCATTCGTCAAAGTGTGATTACTGCAACCTTAGGCTGTTTAAGTTAATAAACATCTGAAAATGATTCATTGCTTTTCTTGTTTGTAGCCACATCGTGTCTTTCTTACACGTCTTTGGATGGTGTCGCATTGCTGCATTCCTTTGTGCCAACTTGCTGAGTAAACACAATTTCGGTATTTCAATATATTTATCTGCGTTTCATCCAGTGCCGCCCCTCCCTACATGCAGAACACGCGCTGTGCATAGGGCCCCACGATCGATGGGGGGCCCCATTTTCCGCAAGGGGATGCATTCTCTGCAAATGCTCAAAGGATGCGCATCGCTGCCTTGAGGCACGCGTAGAGCACCAAGTCAGCCCAGGCAGGAGAGAGAAAGAAAGAGACGAGTAATCTGACACCGCAAGGTTGTAAACCTAAATCGCATTTTGTGATAGTCATTTTACATTTACATTTACAGCATTTAGCAGACGCTCTTTTCCAGAGCGACTTACAACAAGTCCTTAGTAATCTATGGCTGTTCTTCAGTTTATAAGCTAGACGTAAAATCAACAGCTGTCAAGATCAATTTATCGCTAAGAACGCTGTATAAAAGTTGTTAGGAAAGAGTGCACAGGAAAAGGAAAAGATTTTTAGTAGATTTTTGGGTGGGCCTCAAAATAAAATTCTGCTTAGGGCCCCAATTTGGCCAGGGGCGGCACTGGTTTCATCCCAAATTATGTGCTTTATCTCAGGGGTCCCCAACACAAAATTTCCACCAACTGTGCATGAGGTACATTACACTAATGCAGATAGGACAAGTAACTTTCTTTGGCATGATCTGTCTAGTTAGCTTAGCAGACTTCCTGTGGCATCACTTCCTGTGCCAACAAATGAATATTACGTCATTTAATAGAGTCGAGCTAGCGTCTTCAGTCCCTATACTTATTAAACAAGCAACAAGGATCACCATATTAAATTAGTAACTTAATTAATATCATTCTTTATTATCAAATTATAGTTAGGGTACAGTGGTTAGCACTGTTACCTCTGGGACCAGGGTTCGAGTCCCCGCCCTGACGTGTGTGTTCTCCCCGTGTCATGGTGGGGTTTCCTCCAGGTTTTCTGGTGCCCCCCCGCAGTCCAAAAATATAAGGTGAACTGTCCGTGTGTGAGACTGGTGGGTGTGTGTGCCCGGCGATGGGTTGGCACCCCATCCTGGGTTATTCCCTGATTTGTGCCCATAGCTTCTGGACCCCTGCAACCCTGAATAGTACCAGCGGATACAGAAAATGGATTGATTATCAAATATTACTCCAAATACTTGGATCTTTTTAAAATACTAAATCTGCATTAATGGTCTGATCCAACCCAGGTGTGGCGATCAGTATAACTGTTCAGGGGATACAGGCACAGCACAGTGAAGACCTCCCCTGAGCATGGTGTGTGCGCTTTTTTGCGGACGACATGGGTCTCTGAGGTGCCCAAAAGAGACGTCACGGGAACACGTGGATTCTACCCATGTTTCACCTTGAGTAGGTGGCGCCAGCTGTCTCAGTGGGCAAGATCACTTTCCGTGCTCTTTGAGACCAAGTGCATGACAGTATGCATGAAAAGAATTCCGTTAAAAAAAGAAAATCATTAAAAGAAAAAAGTCTTATGCTAAAAGGTCCTAGTAGTCACTCTATACTTGTGATTTGTGTTTGGTTCTTCTGTGTGTTTAGAAGGAGGCTGCGGACACATTGATCTTACGTCTTTGTAACATTCTGATGAGCTGAAACCGCATCATACCAGCTGTATTGAGAATCACAGATAATGTTGCGCACTTTAGATGTCAAAGCGCTTCAAGCGAAATGTTATTGCTTTATATTGCAAGATAATATATAATATTGCTTGGAAAACGTGTTAGTCCACACTTATCTTTTTAGGCATATTGTCAGGGACGATTAAGCGTTTATTTTATTTCTCACATTTTAGCTGAAGATCATCGATAAGGAGTTAAAAATGCACTCTACGTACTCTAAGACCTGGGGGGGGACTAGTTAACACTTTATGGGGAGTGTAAAGGAAGACGCCTATCTGCTGCGCTGGGCGGAATTTGGACAAAGCCGACCTTATTCTGCCTAAAATATATGACGGAGAAAGCTGCGGGAAAGCCAGACTTTAGCAGGCGGGTGGAGCTACCGGCCAAACGTGTTGTGCTTTGGAGAGCGTGCGCCGAAACCGCAGCAAGTACCGGCGCCGCAGAAAATCCCTTTGTTTGTGGAATGGAATCAGAGAACCGCTAAATACAGAGAAAGTCAGGTAAGGCCAGCTTGCGGGTGTCTCCGCTTATCAGATGGACCATTCATGTGACTCTTTCATTTCCCGGAGGGTTACTTTTCTCTGTTTGGTAACAATGTCTTTAATGATCAGCGTGTTAACTTTAGGAAATTTCATCGGCGGCGCTCGGAGCGAAATTTGAAGTAGCTGGACGCTGTCGATGCACTTGTAAAAGTTCCCGATGGGTGGGGGGGGGGTTCCATGGCAGAGAACGCCCAAAACAATGCATATTTGATGTATTGTTTCAGAATCAATAAAAAATATTTTATATTGTTCTATGCAGAACTTATCTGACTTTATTGTACTATGAACAATGGATTTCCCGTTCGACCATTATGGTTACTTAGTGCTTTATAACGGCGAATCGACGTGTAATTTTGATTTACTCCATATGTTAAGCTATTAAAATTTCACTTAAAATCTTAGCACCGTGTCGGATATGAACACGTGTCTCGTATCAGTGGACACTACCGTTTTAAGCAGCAGTATTTCCAGGTTATTTATGCCCAATTTAAGGCATCCTCAGTTAAAATGTATTTGTGTTGATTCTGTCTTCGTTATATACTTTGTTTTGGTTGAATCCTACTCCTGACTTTAAACCATACAGTGAGAGTTTCCCATGACATAACAAAACCGGAACGTGTGTAAACCGGCGTTTTGCTTAGTAATGCAGTTTTTCTTAATGTCATATCCATACCAGCATCTGAAATCCATCCAGAATTATTCACAACCCAAGTGGTCATTTTACTACCCCTTCAATCCCATCTTCAGTCTTACGTTTCCATGCCTGTAGTCTATTCTCCATACTGCCAAAAAGTCGCCTTTTCAGCCGCCTCTGCCAGGGTGTGTTTGCCGCTTTATTGTCCGACACGTTATTCTGCAAATATTGCCGGTTTTACTTCAGAGGACTGGATCTCTGTGAAGTTCCCACGATTGTACATTAATGCAATATCCTGAGTGCCAAATGCCCGACCTCTTTAAAGATAATATCGTATATCAGAATCATTTTCCGCTCCCGGTCGACGTGCAAATCCCCACGGTGTCGCGGGCTGCGGGCAGTATAACGTGGCCTTTCCTTTATATTACGTTTCTATCATGCCGTTAGTCATGGAGAGGCTATTGTCTGCTTTTAAGATGCCAGAAGCGCGCACGCTTTGTTCTATCGCCGGCCTCCCCGGCGCGGTTCTCCGCCAGCCCCTGCCTTTGTACCGCAGGAGTTGAAGGACTCTCCGCAGAAACAAAGGGGGCAGCCGCTACGCCCCGTATCCGTGTCTTCTCACCTAAAAAAGACGGTTTAAGAAAAGCATGCAATTAACCCAGAAACGGTACAACTTGGTTTGTAAACTGCTAGACGCTCGGACTGGTGGTTAACAAATTGGATCACCGTGAGGGAGACGATCGGAGAGCCAGGCAGTGGTTTTATGGCACGGTGGTTTTCAGCCTTTGATTAGTGTTTCTAAAAAAGGAATTAAACGAAGGGCACTTCCAGTACTTTCCCGGTAGATTTCCGTGTTTTCAAAACCCAGGTTTTCTCAACTAGGTTTTGGATGGCTGGCCTTTTGTCCTCTGCTGGAAGTAACATCTGTACCATGGCAGCAGTTCAGCTGTTGAATCATGCATGTAAACAGTTCCCTTAAAAAAAATAAAAAATTCTAAACAATAAAAATAGGATAATCCCCTGGCCCACTCCCAACTCAAACATGTTGCCTTGTATTGTCTTCAGGGAAGGATTAATGTCAGGCCATAGCCTAGAACCCCTATAGAACTGGGTCCCCTTGATCTAAACTGGCCAATCAATCCACCAGCACCTTCCAAGTTCTCAACCCAACCCAGCATGTTTCACCACCAGCCCCAGTACTGGTCCTTGCCGATGTGGCACCCCCTGTCCCAGGTAAAGTGAAACTGGCTGGCAAGTTGGAGCCCCTCCAGAAATTGGCGCCCTACACGGCTGTCTATGTCGCCCTATAGGACTGACCGGAACTGACCAGCGCCGTGCCAGAGAACTTAATCTGCCCCTGCGTGTCCGTAGTCTGTACATTTAATTACTCTAATGCTCGCCTGCTACAGCAAGGACAGAGTAATGAGTACTTTCAAAACTATGAGTAGTGAGAACTATACATTCTGTTTTTTAATGAATACCGTCTTAATTTCCTGTGCCCAGTGCTCAGGCAGCACTGGGCACAAATCGGACTTGGTATACTGCTTTTTTTGGCACTTTTTGATTCCCAAGGTACATGGAGACGTCGCTTCTTTAAGAGCACAACCAGGTATTTGTTTACCTAAATTTCAGTGGAAATGGTAGATTTTTTTTTCCCAACTTGTAATATATCGTGGATTAACTTTAGCACTAATTACTATACTATGACTTACGTGGATTAGCAGAACAGACAACAGTCTTTAATGATATGCTTTGCCGTGCCAGTTGAATGTATGTATAGTTAAAAGTTAAAGCCTATTTCTTGTTTAGTTTGCTAGTTGGCCAGGGTTCTTGTCAGTATTTACCTTTCATTTTCCCTTCTAAAAGTGTCTTAACTGGAGTTTATTTTCAGGGAAATGCATGTAGAGATCTGTTTAGTCACTCAGTCGGCAATAAGAGAACTGGTTGTTGTTCTTTGTGAAAGGAAGTCTATTGTACAATGCAATGAACAGGACCTTTGACTCAAAATGCTTTTGGCTGATATTTATGAGATGGGAGGCAGAACTACAATGAGATAATTGGTGAGATGAAGTTGCAGTTAGTGTCACCCCGACTTTCGCGAATGCCATATGTAATCTGGCTTTCAAACGCGACGGTCCTTTTCTGGTCTGTTGAAATTAAACAGCAGGTTTGTAGTAATCAGTGTTAGAAGGTCAGTTCTCACCGGTGTGCAGGCCACCACCTCTTTGTTTTTCCCATCAAAGTACTGGTATTTCTCAATGTACACTGGGACTGGGAGTACTCGCACCTGCAGCTCCATGACAAGGGGAGTACTCGCACCTGCAGCTCCATGACAAGGGGAGTACTCGCACCTGCAGCTCCATGACAAGGGGAGTACTCGCA
>JAODLD010000113.1:3855756-3928937 GCA_026781065.1 Mormyrops boulengeri
TGTTCTCTCTTTTTTTTTTTTTTTTTTTTTTTTTTTTTTTTTAAAAAAATAAAAAAAATATTTTTATTCTATCTTTTTTTGTTTTTTTTTTTTATTTTTTCCCCCCCCCCCCCCCCCCCACCTTGTTCAGATGCTTTCCACAGTCCATGCTGGTAAGTTTGGATGTCTTACTGTAAATCACATCGGCATTTCAACAAGCCCCTTTCCTGTGTGCCCATTTCATTAAGTAGTGGACGCACATTAAATATGAAAATTATATTTATATATGCTCCTCTGTAATGTCAGTGTTTCTATTATGTGTATTCATTTAGGATAACTCTGGGTAAGGGAAATCGATCCATCTGCTGAATTCTCACATTCCTCCCATCTACAACATGATAAAAATGTGTTTATCGCCAAGGTTATTCAAAATAGATTATGTTTTCACTCCCGATGCATGGAAATTTCACACGGTGTTTTCCGTGCATTTTTTCATCCCTTGGATCAAAGTATAAAAGGTGTGTGAGCATTCACTCCACACAGAGGCAGCCATGAAGATTCTGGTTTTAGCTCTTTTTGTTGTTGGTGGTAAGCAGGATCTGGCATTTAATTTTTTTAAATCGGCATTGTGTGGTTTAAGTAATTCATATTTTATACTGAATACATGCAAAAACTCAGGCACAAACTGGGCTCGAATTGACAGCCATTCGGATATCTGTGCCCTGCCGCCATGGTTTTTGATGACACTTGGTTTTTATTTTGCAGCCTACGGGTGTGGGAAGCCTACTTTCCCCCCCATCCTATCCAGGGTGGTTGGTGGAGAAGATGCTAGACCCCATAGCTGGCCTTGGCAGGCAAGTTCTAATATCTTCTGCATCCAGTTGTACTACTTTGGCCCTCTGGGCATAGTTCGTGGTGGAGGGTAATGGCCTCTCTCTCTTTGTTTCCCATAATGCAACAGATCTCTCTGCAGTACTTGGGTAGCACAGGTGCCTACCACCATACCTGTGGCGGGACCCTGATCGACAGCCAATGGGTCCTCACGGCAGCTCACTGTATCAAGTAAGTTCTTCATGTCATCCTTTTCTCATTTGACTCCAGTCTTCAGAGATGGATAGCATAACTTAAGGCAAGTATGGTTTGATAGCAAGGTGTGTGTTTTCCTTATTGCCGCTGCAGCAACAAGAATACCTACAGAGTGTACTTGGGAAAGGAGAACCTGGAGGTGACCAACGAGGCGGGCTCTGTGGCCGTCGCTCCTTCTAAGATCATTGTGCATGAGAAGTGGGACCCCATGATGATTCGGTAAAGTTCAAACTCAAATGTTATCATTTCATTGTCCTGATATGCAGAAGGTTGCAGGTTAAATACTGGCCATGACCAGGGGTGTCGTTAGAGATCGTGGGCCCCATGAAAGCATATTATATTGGGCCCCCGACCCAGACCAATCATATTATATTCCACATTTTTTAGGAATTTTCCTAACTGTTCCCCCTTTCATGGTGCCCCTGGTCACCACAATGGTGAGATATTTTGATCAAAAATCCATTTTTACCACAGACATGGTATTTAAAAACAGCCTGCAGGGTTTTTTTCTCAATCAAAACATCTTGCCACAGACTCAGACGAGTCTTGCCTAGGATGTGATTTTCCATGTAGAGACAGATTGATGATCCTTTATTTATATAAAGAAAATTTGTTTTTATTAAATTTTTTGGAACTATAAGCCTTGGATGCAGCATATAACAAAGTGTGTGGTTTTGGGAGGAAAGCTGAAAAAAGGCTTCATAGTTCTGAAATATCTTGTTGTTGAATGTTTTGATTTAGTTTCCTTTGTGGTGAAGAAACCCAGCACCCTTAAAGTAACTCGACGGGTGAAACTGCCATTTTCCTGTTTACTCTTACAGTAACGATATCGCTCTAATCAAGCTGCAGCAGGCTGTTGCCTTCACAACCACCATTCAGCCCGCCTGCCTCCCAGCCTCCGGATACATACTACCCAACCAGGCGCCCTGTTACGTGACTGGCTGGGGCCGCCTCTGGAGTGAGTCATTGAGTGTCGTTGAGTTCTATGACAAGTAGTCACCATTAGGTTAAAAAGCTGGTAGAAAACTGTTTTGAGCTGTCCCAGTGTTAGTGATAACCTAGCTGACACGCATCCCCAGCCAATGGCCCCATCGCTGACGTCCTTCAGCAAGCCCTGCTCCCTGTCGTTGACTTTGCCACTTGCTCCAAGCCTGATTGGTGGGGCACCCTGGTCACCCAGAACATGGTCTGCGCTGGTGGGAACGGAGTGGAGGCCAGCTGCAACGTAAGGCTTCTTTTTTGTTTTTATTATAAGTCTGAACAGCCATGGAATTCTCCACCACTTTTTTTTAACTAGAATGAAGTTTTAAGTGTTTTGCACTGATCTGCAGTGTTATTTACAAAGAAATCTGATTGTCACACATCAGCTCCCAATCAGCCCCAATGAAGTACATTATTAATGATTTTGCTGGGTTGGTCCTACTATTCCACACCCTGACTTATCTGGCATCATACTGTCCTTCAGGGTGATTCTGGTGGACCCTTGAACTGCCAGAACTCCAATGGCGAGTGGGATGTACAAGGTATTGTCAGCTTTGGCTCCAGCTTGGGTTGCAACTACCCCAAGAAGCCTTCGGTCTTCACCCGTGTCAGTGCCTACACCAACTGGATCAACAACGTAAGTGCACCAATGTTTAGAATGGAACATTTAGGCAATGTTGTTTTTCGCAATGAATTCAAATGACAAAATCATTGATAATGTATTAATCTTTTTCTCAGGTGATGACCACAAACTAAAGAGCGGAACTTCTCATGCCAAAAAGTGCTGTGAAGCATTGAGTAATAGCACTGCAATAAAATAATTTAAAATTCCTAAGTTACTTTTATGTCTCTGGTTCCTTTATTTGCACTACAGTCTGACACAGGGGTCCCTAAAGTGGGGGCCACAATCCCTGATGGGGTCACGAGACACTGGCCGGGAGATGATTTTCAGAATATTTTAAAAACAATTTTAAACATAAAAAAAAAATCCACTGTAAACATAACAATATCAATAACGATAATTTTTCCCTGACCGGCGGAATCTATATCCCCACCCCCATTCAGAGAAATGTAAAAATGGGGGCCGCAAGTTTCAGCGTGACCGCAGTGTACAGTGTGGAGCCCCAGTGTGACATTCGTGCCTTTACTTTATTATCAGCAGTAGGCAGGACGATTGCCTTGTACTTGAGGGCTGGGTAGGGGTTAAGGTTATCATTGATGGGATGAGGGTTTTGCCCATAGAAATGAGTGGATGGTCCCCACAAACATATGAACCTGAGGTGTGTGTGTGTGAGGCTACAGACCTGTTTTCATCCCATACTATATAAATCATTATGGAAGGAGGGCTAAAATTCTTCATTGGTAAACTTTACATAAATATTTGAGTTTCCTCAAATATTTATTCAATAGCGTTAACCTATGCCATTACACAGCCCATTAATTTTCTTATCTTACCTCACAATTATTTATTTGTGCGCCCCCGTAATGTATTATTTTGTATAGGATTACTGCTTTGCTTTTACGGTGATGCGAGTTAAGTTTTTCAACCAGTGTTTATTAATATCACAGTATTGCTGTAATACAAACTGTAACATAAACTAGTAACTGCACGCAGTGACTGAAGGGTCCAAAGCGTAGGATGATCGTCCTGGAGTTGGATGTTGGAGAACTGAAGGACTGACTGTGACAAACATTTCTCATAATTAAATTTAACACTGCAAAGAAGTATACTACATATATTTTAGAGGGAGAAATATATTTGCCATGGTAAATGATTCCATTTTAGCAGTTTAGCCAGGTCCAGTAAGACTAGTGGACTAGTAAATGTTCTCTGAAGGACCTGAGGTGTTCTGCAAAGGAGCATTGTTCACGTGCTTGCCCATAGTGCTTGCCGTACTGGGTCTGATGTCATTTTGAAGCGTCTATCGGAGCCGCCTTCCAGTGTTCCCATGGTGACGGAACACAATCTCTCCCGGTGCTCGTGACGGGCTCTCGCGGAAGCTAGAGTCACAGTACTTTGCAAAGTTAATTCATGTGAAAAATAAACTAATGCACATTTTGCCTATGGGAAAAACACACTAAAGGTACGCATATTTCTATAGCAGAATGTATTTGAGATTACGTAGGCCTATATGCAAAAGTTTTCTCGCGCAACTGTCCACGCGTATTTGCGTTGCTACATCTATGAAACGGTCTCGTTCCAAAAACATTATTAAGGGTGTATCGTTAATATTAAACTTAAGACCTGGATATTTTTTCTTGTGCATATCTCTAGCAATGTATGGCTGGGACAAACTCCTCAAGGGACAGCTTGGGACCTTTTGAGACGCGCATTACCCTCAAGCTTTCTGTCAACTTCAAGTTCTTTTGCTTTGCGTTTTTATAGTTAAACAAGTTGATAAAAAAAAGAAAGAAAAGCCATGAGAGGATATCTGAAAACGTTAGGATGGCTATTTAAACTCCAGTGCAAAAGTACAACAGTAGGGAAGCACAAGGACTCTGATCTCTGTCTTCAGGTAATCCGTTTGCCGTTGCATTTTTAACAGAGCTGCTTAATGAAGCGTATAATTGCATCTTTAGGATTTGCATTTTTGCGCAACCGATCACTGGCTTCTTCCTTTTTCATAGTGGTTTTGATCTTGTTCCTGTTGCTTACAGAACGGAGGCGTTGAGGACCAGCATGCCGTGATCGAGCTCAACGAGCAGGAGCGCTGCTTCGTGCTGCGGGACCTGAATTCAGCGCACGGAACCTACGTCAACAACTGTCACATCCACAACGCGGCCGTACGCCTGTCCCCGGGAGACGAGCTGCACTTCGGCTATGGGGGGCCCGCTTTCCAGCTGTGTGTGGACTCTACTCTTCAGGTCGGATTCTACTGTCATTGCGAGTGGAACTTCTCCTACCGAACGTCTAAAAATCTTACTAAAAATGTCTTCTTGCGTATGAATATAGCGTGGAACTCTGTGGAGGAGCGAAGCATCGCTGTGAACGTTTGGAAGTTTTGGCACCTGCTGATTATATGTTGTCTGTCTTTTTTTCTGCTTCCATGTACTCGCCGGTGTATGTGCCAGTCTTGTCCCCCAGTGCAGAAGCGCATTGCCTGGCACGCACCCATGCAGTCAGTGGGCACCCCCTCCCAATTTCCACTACTGCAGAGACAAGCCCGGGCCAATAAAACACAAGAGGGGGCTACCACAGCCCCTCGCCCCCCTAGCAGGGTACGGCCAGCCAGTGCTGGTGTAAGGAGGGTGGGGCTCTGCCAGTCCATGGATCACAGGGTCTCCTCTCTCAGGCCAGGTACCCGAAGTCTTTAATACAAGAAATACGAATGGTGTAATTAGTACTATTACAGAACAATGAATCATAGGAATATACACGTAGAGTGATATCTGACAGATAGAGAATTGGCATGTCTTTCTTATATTAATTACTGCATGAATACTTTTAGAAGCTTACATAGTTTGCAACTTTAAGCCATTATAGTAATTCATCTCTGTGCTTTCCTAAATGAGTCTATGAATCTTTTGGTATAAAATATGAAGTTCTTAAGAAATTATTTTAAACTCTACAGGAAGCCATCCCTTACTCTCAGATAGCGGGGATCTTGCGGGGAACACAGAGACTCTGCCGAACACACAGATACTACAGAATCTTCTGCAGGAGAAGGTAGCCTTTCTGCACGGTCAGTTATATGTTCAGCCCTTTGAACAATTGCTCTTTAAATTCCGGGTAATTTATGCTCAGTGACCTGGAAGCCTCCAGCAGCAGAATAAATCTGGGAAGACTGATCAATTAGAGCTTGCAGCTGCAACACAATATTGTTGACCTACTAGATGGCTAGGACTGTCTGTCTGGCATGGACTGTCTTCAGCAGGGACTTAGCTGTTCTACATGGTGCAAAGTGATTTAGGGTAGAAATATTTGTCAGTGTGTGAATCAAATGTGCATTCGTCACCCTCCCAGTAGGTAGACTTATTACAAAAAGCTACGCATGCCACGGTAAACATCAGGGTTCCCCAGTTCCGCTCCTAGAAGGCCAGTCCGCAGATTTCCCTGTTGAAACACACACACTAAACCTGGCAATTAGCTTTTACTGTCACAGACTCGAGTGGTTCTGGTGCGAGGGCGTGGCATGGTGCAGGCTGGGAAGAAGGTGGACGAATCACTGGCGGCTCAGGGAACACAGGGGTTTATTAACAAAACAGAAAACACTACAGAACAAAACAGACCTCGAGGGGGTCAAAAAGTAAAATAGGAAAAACAAAGACTAACTACAAGAAGTTCAGGGTAACAAGGAGCAAGCAAGCAGGGAGGCAGGGAACAAAATATAAAAATTAAACTACACAGGGTACCATTCTCAATACCACTGAAATACTCCACTACATACAATGACCCACTAAGGAAGGAACTTAAATACACAACTGAACCAGGTAACGAGACAGGGGGAGTGAGACATGAAACAATTAACCAATCAGGAAGGGGGCAGGACACAAGGACTGGCACAAGAAAACAGGCAACAGGTGAAACTAATAATTAAATCAAGGACCTGGGGGATCAAACAGGGAATCTAAGAAACTGACAGAAACAGGGAAAACAAATCTAACACTGGGGAATAACAGACAGGTAAAAACACAATCACAGGCACAAAAGCAAAAACCAAATACAAATCACAAAACACAGAAACTAGACAAACTGATACAAATGAAACACTAGGAAACAAAATACCAATAACAGAGGAGGCAGGATTAGCACATACGACAGAGGGGTTTACTCAGCCCATTGAGCCATGCAGCCGACAGGGAGTAGGGGAAACACTAAAGACTGACAACAGGAAGGACAGGATGGCCAGCGACACCTGCTGGCCAAATGGGTAGAAGACACGAAAGACAGACAGATGCTGACACTGACAGTTATGCTGAATAGGGTGTGTCTGAGCAGGGAAATCTGCAAAATGTCCTGAAGACTGGCCCTTCAGGACCGGAACTGGAGAACCCTGCTATATCTTATGCAGAATTATATGAAATATAGAAGATTTATGCAGATGCCTAATACAGCATACTGAGTGTCTCTCAGTGCATTTGAACTGAATTTCTACACACTCCAATGTATCCCCTGGGGACCAATTAAGCATACATTTCATCCAAGCATCTGTTCCGAGAAAAATGCTCTAAAAATGCAAAGCAAGTGAAGGCTGCTGGCGTGACGTGGGCGGGGCGGGGGCATCATTTCTGGAGCAGGAGGAGAGGCTGCTGCGGCTGGGGGACGAGGTGGACCGCCTGGCAGCGTTTGAGGCTGAGTCGCAGCGGAAGGACTCCGTAATCGCCGGCCTGAGGGACGAGGTGTTTGCACTCCAGCGCCAGGTGTTGTGGGCGGACCCTGAGATAAGCACCAGGCTGAAGGGCCTGGAGAAGGACATCAGTGACAAGAAGGTCCAGATAGAGCAGCTGAAGGGACAGGTGTTACACACACGCAGTCCGGCGCACACACAGATCACGATATCCAGTCCTCATACGTGTGTTTTTAATAGCTAATAACCCATTAGGTTTGTGATATGCTGTAACATACCCATTTGTATCTATTCTCAATCCATCCATCCATCCATATTCTATCTAACTGTTTATCTAGTACAGGGTTACAGTGATTCTAGTAAGGCAGAAAAAAACACCCTGGGTGCGATGCCAGTTTATTGCAGGGCGTCATGGAGACTGTTTGTTGTCTGCATTGTATCTTTGATAGAATTTCAGGGTAGCGCAATTGTTAGTGCTACTGCCTCACAGCAAGAAGGTCCTGGGTTTGGTTCCTGGGTCTGGTTCATGGGTCAGGCGTAGGACCTTTCTGTGGGGAGTTTGCATGCTCTCCCCGTGTTCGTGTGGGTTTCCGCCGGGGGCTCCGGTTTCCTCCCACGGTCCAAAACTGTGCAGGATAGTAAGTTGGCCCTGTGATTGTGTGGGTGTATATGCCCTGCGGTGTGTTGGCGACTGCCCGGGGTTGGTTCCTGCCTGCGCCCATTGTTCCTGGGATAGGGTCTGCCCCCCACGACACCAGTTGTGGTTAAGCGGCGATGGACAGATTAAATTTCAGTTACATTATAGGGATAATTGTTACAGTAAAATTCATCATATCTATGGTGCCCCCACCTTGGTCCTGTGCTGCCAGGCTAACTCTGATGGATAATGTAAGTGTAGATGGATTGATAGATTCTTTAACTAAAAGGATCTGATTTATTGAATCAGGTTAAATAACTTGCTGTGGGGCGTGATACTGAGATATGCTCTGGGTGTAGGTCAGTTCCTTGTCTACTGTGCCACCTGCTGTCTTTCTTATGCATTAATTAGAATGTTAATTGCCCTCTCTTGAATGCAGATGGAGGAGCTGCAGAATGGCTCGAATGAGGTGTTGAAACAGTCACTGGCTGAGCGGGACATGAAGATGAGCAGCCTGAGAGGGCAGCTGGAGAAACTGAAGAGAGACAACAACATGTCTGCAGGTACTGTGGCGGGAGCTGGTAGGGATGACTGTTAGCTGTATGTGGGAACACATGTGGTCTTTGTTGGACTACAGCTCCTGCAGATACGGGTGACACTACGGCGGACCCGTGGACCCCATATGCAACATGATTTTCATGTACATACATATGGCAATTGATAAATTATGCACAGTACGATGTTAACAGCATCAAATACAGAAACAAAAAAGTGCATTGTGCATTATTATACAGTACTGTACTCTCTTATTCTCTGCCTCTGTCTGTCTTTCTCTTTCTCTCTCATGAAAAGAATTCTGGCATTTTAGTCTAATTCTTGGGAGGCAATAGAGCAATGAAAAAATATCTTGTGTCAAGGGATAATGGAGCAGTGAAAATCATGCTTTTTAGACCGCTCAAAGGACGAATGAACAATGGAAAAAACTCTGTTACACACTTTACAGTTTTTTTCAGACCACAGTAAACCATGGTTCCAGGGGGACTAGTATAATTGTATGGCTACAAGTCAGCTGGTAGTTTTGAAAATGATTGTGATATGAACACATTGGGTCAGTTAATTGTTCCGAATTTACTGTAAAAATGGATATAACGTCAAACAAAAATTAAACTAAAAAATCAGTCATCCTCCTCTACATCTTGTTTTGTGCTCGTTTTTCTCTACGTGTCATCCGTTGCCCATTAGATTTTTCTGTTGCTGAACTTTTTCCTGCTAAACTGCCACGCATTTGCTCCTCAAAAAGAATTTTAACCCAGCAATAATGGTGTGACCAGTCTTCATGTCTCCATGTAACCCTGCCCCCTCTCTTTCTGACCTGCCACTCAGGACTGGTGACCAGGCTGCAGAAGGATCTGTCAGCAAGGGAGAAAGAGGGACTTGCACTGGCCTCTGAGGTGGACAGACTGCAACAGGCAATCCGGCAGAAGGACGGGCAGCTGGGGTCCATGTCCAGCAAGGTGCCCTGTCCGCTGCTCTCCTCGCCTGGGCCTGTTCTGGTGTTTGGGTGGCATTTCATAAGAGGTTACTGGATGGATGGATAATGGGATGGATGGATGGTCTGCATTTAACTGCATTTAACTGTTGTGTCCTCGTGTGGCAGAACATGAAGCAACAGGGTGAGTTGCTCGCACGGGAAAAGGAGATGTCTATTGTGCACAAGGTGCGTATCTGTATTCCTGCTGCAGATGGAAGCCCGTCCTCTGTTATCCGCATGCATGTGCATGTGTAACTGCATGTTTGTGTTGCACTAGAGAGTTGAAGATCTGGAGCATAAGCGGGCAGAGCTGCAAATCGCACTGGTGCAGAAGGACATGCAGTGGGACTCCTTCAAGGGAGTTCTGGACAAGGACCGGCAGGTCAGATGGTGCCTCGGGGCTGACTTTGCCAGTTAGATACATGGTTGTCAAATGAGACATTTTCAATACTAGCTACAGTCATCGCTTGTGGTGATGGGATCGTGGATCATGCTGTCTCCTCAGGAGCAGACCTCCCTGCGAGCAGAGCTTGAGGAGTGCCGGCGGCAGGAGCGAAGGGTCCTCATGGAGCTCCAGCAGGAGCAGACTCGGGTGAGAAACCTTCTCCTTCTGTGGGGCCACACCCACTATACAAAGTCACGCTCGTAATGCATGATGACGTAACACCTGCTATGAAACCGTGACATGAAGACACGCCCATGGCAGACCACCTGATATTAAGCCACACCCATAAGCATGAAACCCACTGATGTTTAGACACGCCTCCTGTTATGAAGCCACACCTCATCTTAATGTATCACTAACAATGACAGACAGACCATACACATCACTTCCATCCTCAGCTGGAGAGACTCCGCTGCCAAATTATCCAGGCTACTAGTGCCGGCCCTAGAGCATCCTCTCTACAAGACACTGTGTCTGACCAGCAGGTTAGTCCAACCAGCACTGTAGCTCCATTCCAGCCAGGTTTGTACTTACCATAGCATAGTAAATATCTTTGTCACTGCTATTTTATAAATATATTGGAAATATATTTAAATTGGAAGAATTTCTTAATTATCCTTTTGATTGGCCTTGAATTACCTGCAGATAACAGAACAGATATCAGAATTCATCAGGGAGGGAGAAGGTCTGAGGACCAGGGTGAGGGAGCTGGAGGAGCAGCTGAAGACAGCACATGAAGAGCAGGACGGGAGGGCCAAGGAGGCGGAGGTGCTGAGGAGCACCGTGGAGGAGGTGCAGGTAAACGGCAGGCAGGGCTGGGCTCTCATGAGGCGTCAGGAAGATGCTAGCAGGACAACTTGGAGAAAAACAGCGAATGTTGTGCCAGAACATCTGTCCCAGTACATACTGGTGTTTAATTGAGTGGGAACCACTGCTGGCAGACAGAATGAACAGCATTCCAGTTAAAAGTGCATCCAGAAAGCTTGCTGCTGTAATGGAAGCGTCATAGTAGATCATAGAAGAGATATTTCCTTTAGAAAATAGTAGAGGTAGTTCAGTGTTTATTTATTTTGGACAGTACCGAAAATTTCATCAACTCAGGTAGAGTCATGCACCACATAACGACGTTTAGATGAATGACAGACCACATTGGTGGTCTCAGAAGATAATAATGGAGCTGAAAAGCGTCACATTCCTTACGTGCTTGTGGTGTTGCTTCCGTGAACAAGCCTGCTCTGCTGCCAGTCTTAGAAAAGTATAGCACATATAATCACATACAGCACTTAATAATGATAATAAACAACTGTGTTAATTAGTTTACTAGTTAATTAGTTAACTAGTTTATGTATTTACTGTACGTTTTAATCACAGTATTAGAGTGTACTCTTTATACGGAGTTTACTTTAAAAGTGTACTGTAAGTAAACTTTATGATGTTTGCACAGTGAGAAAATCACCTAACGATACGTTTGTCAGAATGTATCCCTGTCATTAAGACACGCATCACTGTATTTCTTCGGGTTATGTTATGGCTTTAAAAGGACGGTCAGTGTATCTCAGCTGTGCTTTTCTGTGCTTGTGTGTGTGTGTGTGTGTGTGTGTGTGTGTGTGAGAGAGAGTATGTGTGTGTTATGTATCCTTAATCTTTACCTAGCTCTAACCAAGCAAAATACATGTCTTAAGACTTTTGACATTTGTAGTTTTTTGATTGCATCTTTATAAAATTGAGTTCCCCCTTGTGGGGGCTGAAAAAATGTCCCCATCAGGTCAAAATGGTTGTCAGAGTTGGGGTTAGGGTTATGTTCCCTAAGAGTAGAGTCCCCCCGATGATATAGATACCTAATCTGTGCATGTGTGTGTGTGTCCCCAGACACGCCTGCAGAAGGCGCACTCAGCTCCCGCCCTGCAGGAGGCGATAGCAGCCCTGCAGGGGCAGCACGTCCCTCCTGGCCTCACCTGGGTACACGACGCCACGCTCTCAATGCTGGGCTGCCAGCTCAAGCAGATGCAGAACGCAACACAGGCCCTGCTGCAAGCGGGGATAGACGTGTCAGACTACGCAGAAGGTGACATGGGCCCCGTGAGATTAAATGTCATTCCGCAGTTGGCTAAGAAGCTGAGTCTCTCAGCATTAGTGATACAGTCTCTGTCAAAGTGGTGTTATGCTCTTGTACCTTTGGCATGCTTTCCTGAGGTGCCAGCGTGTCTGCATGCATATGTGTCTGTCTGCGGACATTTGCATGCAGAGTACAGCCCGGGGTGATTTAATGTGTGGGTTTACCTAGGCTGAGACCCAGGGCCCCCTGACCATGTTAACATGCCTCTGTCCACAGGGATCCCCGGAGGAATCGGAGTCCTGGGCCAGCAGATACAGGCGGGTGAAGATGAGGTCAGAGCCCGGCAGGTAGGCATTTTATACTGCGCTGCCAGTACTGCACTCTCCCCTTGGGGAGTTTTTACTCCTGTGTTTCCTTACCAGGCATAATGCAACTTTAGCTGAAAAGTAGGCAGTGTCCCAGCTCAGGTTTTAGTGATTTAATGTTTGTGTTTATTTGGTGATTAGTTTGGGGGGGGGGTGGTGAGTCAGTTGTGATGTTGCGTCTGTGATCAAAAGGTTGTCAGCTCACATCCCAGGGTTGGTAGAGTGATTTCACTATTGGCCCCTTGAACAAGGCTTTTAACCCCCAGTTTCACCAGGGACTGGGTGTCTCCTTGGATAAAAGCATCTGATACACAATGTAAATTTACTTTACAAAATGTTGGATGATTCAAATAAGATTCTTCTGTCGAACCAGAATGTCCTGAGGTTGGTTTAACAGGAGCTAATAAGCACGCTTTGATACGGAGTGATGATTCAGGCTATACAGCCACAGAGGGTGCTCACTGTCTGCTTATCCCATAGCTTTTTACTGATTCCCGGGTTAGTGACCTTGGGAACTAAAGCCACATTTTTACCCCTCACCCCCCAACCGTGAGAAGGCAGAGCTGCAGGCATGCCTGAAGGCCCACGCCCAGAGCAGGGAGGAGCAAGCCAGGGAGGCGGAGGAGCGAATACGGGCCCTCCGGGAGGAGCTGGAGGAACAGGGCCAGCAGGTGAGACGGGGAGACACACGGATCCTTTCAAAGAAAGGTGATGACAAAGCAATAAAGCGATAACATTTAAAAATACATAATTATATTTTTTCCCCTTGTTAAGGGGGTTTGGGTTTGCAAAAGGTACTGTTTAAATGAAAACTATTATTATTATTATAACACTATTAAAAATTTACACTAGACTAACAAAAAGAAATTTAAATAACAAGAAAATCATTGCACAATCCTCCAGTGAGTTCTTGCACATGCTTACGGAGTGGCAACGCTTCAGTCACCTTTCCATTCGTTCTGCCATTGTTTACCTCAGGGGCGTCGGCAGACCTAAAATGATTTTTAGCCCCTCCAAATAAGTGTGGATTGTTGAATAGCTTTTTATATTTTATTTAAATATATATTATTTATGTTTGCCATCGCCCCCCTTCCCCCCATTAAAGACTCAGCCCCCTATCCATTCATCTCTAACTATGCCCCTGGTTTACTTCATAATCTCTTGTGTTCTGTCAAATATCTGACCTAAAATACAGTACAATAACCATTAGTATGTGTATACAAAAGGATTAAAGTAAGTGTAAGAAATGTGTTATAGTTCAGTGTTTTTCAAACATTCAACTATCCAGCAAGATACTGGATATGAGAACTTTTACTACACTGTCTTGTTAGATTAATTCAGAATGAAGTAAAATAAATTGGTTGATTGATTGATTTGTGTTTTCTGCTAAATTTCTGGGTTTTTTTGCCCCTATTAGAACCGTTCTGGCATTTTGGTTGTGTTTTCAGCATTATTGCCGGTAGCATCAATGCCCCATAGTGGGTACTTAGAGGATGGATGCTGTTTGTGTAGTTTGTGTTAGTATTATGTAGCATATGTAAGGTTAATCACAGTATAGCCTGTCTGTCCCGCCTGCAGCTGCTGCAGGATGCAGTGAGGACAGAGAGAGACAAAGTGACGCAGTCGCTGTCTGCGCAGCTCGGCCACCTGCAGGAACTGCAAAGCCAGAATGTAGAGCTCATGCAGGTAATTACCTAGGCGTGTACATAATAACCAATCACGGCTCGTAAGTCACGCACGTCAGTTTTTAATAATCTGAGTTCATAGATTCACTGCTACTTTTATCCAAGCTTGTATCACTTATATTTGGACCAGTTGAGTACCTATGTAGAAGATCCAAGAGCTGTGTCCTCTTGGGATTAAACTGACAACCTGGTATTAGTTCCAGTACCTTAATTGCTTAAATGCTACCTGGAGGTGTCATAACTTGTGCACACAGACTTTAGGAGGATCACGGGCCACTGAGGTAGCATTAGAAGGAGCCACTGTGGTGATTCATCTGAATAGGACCTTTCCTAACACTGCAGGCAATGGAGACCCACCAGAAGGAGGAAGCTGCACTCAAGCATCAGCTAGATGGACTGAGGGTTGAGCTGGAGTCACTCAGGAGAGCTGAGGTAGATGGGCGGGTCAGCAGGAAGTTTTGGGGTGCATCCAAAATAGCATACTTGTTTGCTATATAGTAGGCGAGATATAGTATGCAAAGTGAGCAGTATGTCCGAATCCTCAGTATGGATGAGACAGCAGGTGAACGGTACTCGGGTGGCGTACTACATTCTGGGACATTCCGACGCGTGCAATCAATGGACCCTACGCTATCCCATGAGGCCTCTGGAGCCGCAACCAGAGATGAAGAACGCTGCATGCTCAGACATTTGTGTCCAGATGGCTTAGGAAGTGCGGTCTCTGTACAAATTTAAGTAGAAAACAATGTTGAGTTAACTCAAATATGTATTTTTTTCCCTTGATAGTTTCTAACAGTTTTAACTTTTGTGGGGGGGGGTCAAGCTAAATCACTGGTAAATATACAGGTAAAATAATATGCAAGATGGTGATCGCAGTGTGCCTGAGTGCACATAAACTGTTCCCAAGAATACATACAGTACGGACTATATTAACAGACAACTAGTAGGCTTCTAATAAAATTCAGTACATGCATGAGCGTACGGCATGAGACCCCGAAGATAGTGTCATTGGCCACCTCCATCCCTCCAGGCTGCTCTGCAGGAGCGGGCCCGGATCCGGGAGGCGGAGCTGGAGGCAGCAATAGCTGAGGCAGAGCACAAGGGGGCGGAGCTGGAGAGGAGGCACTGGCGGGGCCAGGAGGAAGAATACAGGGAACAAGTGCGACAGCATGCACACACTATTGTGGCCATGGAGCAGCAACTGGAGGATGTGGAGAAGGAGAGGGACACCCTGAGGGGGCAGCTGAGAGGTGGGGACAGGGGACACTGAGGGCTGCTTAGACCAGTGTTTCCGAATCCAGTCCATGGGGACCCACAGTCGGTCCAAGTTTTTGCTCCATCCAAACTCCCTGCCAGACAGTCCCTCCCTCCCAGCTCCCGTGGGACCTCTGGACTGTCTGTGGGTCCCCAAAGACCAAATCGGGAAATACTGGCTTAGACAAATACAGTGTGAAACTGAGTCTCTGTTCATCACTGCACTTGGTAAACAAATAATTAGGTTTTACTGTGTAACAGGGAATGTTCCTGGTAAAATGTTTAAGTGACATGTGAGTGACAATGGGCATGCATTAATTGGTTTGTTGTTATGCTGTTTTCATGAAGATGTATATTTTACTAAAAACAGATTGACGTAGTTAAAATTTCAGGAGTGTAGGTTACACACAGACTGTGCATAAATAAATTACACGCCCACATACACACTTGTATCTCAGTGTTTTTGTAGCTCCTCATATTATCTCTGTGGGCAGCAAGAGACAAATAAAATGTTGTACATGCTTTTCAGTGTTTATGTTTCTCGTTTGTCCAGAGGGATGCCTGTTGCTCAGGCTTGTATTTGACATGTTCTTGCAGATATTCAGGGATGTTACTCTTCTTATTGGTGCCTTGGTGCCTTTTAAATGTCAGACATAAATGTGTTTAGGTACTAAAAATGAGTGTATTGTGTCTGGTAATTGTTGATATGGACCACAGTAGCTTCCTGCACTGTGCTTTCCAAGGCTGCCATGATGTATGGTGTCTTTTATAGCTGCAGAGGAGGAACTCAGAGACCTTAAGGCTGAGGGACAGAAGAACCCTGACATGCTGGCACTGGAAGAGAGCCTCACAGTGGTCAGGTACACAGTGCAGCCTGGATTTAAGGTGCTCTCCTGCTGTGTCTATGGGGTAATTAGCAAGCTCCTGACACAGAGAGCACTGGTTCCTGAGTGCAGTGTTTGGAGAGCATATGTTATTTAACAGTGACATCCGGACTGCCTACAGCAGTGAATTATGATACAAATAATTACTTCAGCGATGATCATTAACAACGCAGGACTAAAGCAGCACCCTCATGAGGATCAGGACTGGTTACACCCACTGCTGTCTGACTTATTGGGTCCTGATAGTGGAGGACGGAGGATGTAATGAACTGCATGTGATCTTAAGTCAAATTTACCATCCAGCCAATGTCTCTGCTACCTAGAATGTGACTAATGGAGGAACATAAATCTTTTAGCTCTTATGTAGTAACTCCCTATTGTTTGAATTTATGATTATGATTTTAAGGTCTCTTCTTTCCAGCATTCGCGTATCTCTTACTTAACCTTTGTCAAATAGGTTTTGCTGTGAGGCATGGTCCGCCTGTAATACATCTAGGTATTATAGGTGCACTCTCTGGAATAATTTCTGCACCAATGTGTCTCTTGCTTAACCTTAACCTTTCTTGTCAATGTGAGTAGTTATTTTCTGTGAGGCGTGGTCCACCTACAGTACAACAGCCAAATCTAGTTCAACCTCAGAACTTCCCTTACACGTTATAAATTTGAATAGGTTTGATTTATGGTGGCTAAATTGTAGTGCTTACATAACTGTGGTACGTCACCACTGGCTCAGAGTCCTCTGAAAGGAATCTTGATCATCTACTGAAGCTGTTGATTCCCCATGATGCTGTTATATAGCAGTAGAAACCGGCAGTGGTGGGGTTCGGGGTGTCCTCTAAAAACCTGAGGAAAGAACATATTTTTGTGTTTTTCGGCTGCTTGTGGATAGGCGTGGAGAGGCTGTAAAATCTTTCAAAACTGTGAGAAATCCTCAGTTTCTATGAGAAACGCCTTTCATTCTTCCAGCTGAAAAGAGGTCTCGTTCCTCTCTGGTCTTTCCGAACCAGCAGGAGTCCTGCGCGATGCAGTGCGATGAAGGGTCTTTATCTCAGGGACACTGAAAACTCAGCTGCTCTTCTCAGTCTAGGAGAACCGCCTGGTAATGACTCAGTGAACCAGTGCAATGTTTCATCCTGTGTAATGAGTCAGAGCCTCCAAAACACATTACAAGCCTTCATGGCTGAGGGAAAAGTGTGATGTGACAGGGGATAGATGGACAGGCGTGGCTTGTGAGGAGCAGGAGAGAACGCTTTCAGCGTGGCTGTCTGCTCGCCTCAGCACCAGGGATGAGATGTAATTCAGCTAGCCACGGCTGTGTCATTGTGGTACAATCCGGGCACAGTGCCCATTATCAGTGCCGAGATGAGAGAGGCGCCAGTATCCCAAGAAGAGCAGGATTTTTAGAAATGCCTTTTTTGCTTTTGTTTTAGTTTTCTATGGGTTTGGGTACATATGAGCGACTTAGACTGAGCAGGAATATACCTCTGTACATACACAACACACACACATACATACACACACACACACAGGTTTGTAATTATGTCTTTGTGGAGACTCTCCATTCATTTCTATGGGGAAAACTCTAATCCCAGCATGACGACCTTAACCCCTGCCCAACCCTAAACTTAACCATAAGTAACCAAACAAGATACGAGATTGTATTCACAGATGTTTGTGGAGACTTAAAAAATGGTCCCCACAATTTCAGAAAAACAGGTTTTTAATCACATTGTGGGGGCCATTTGGTCCCTACAATGTAATATAAACCTAATCCACACACACAAACGTATTTGTGATATAAAAAGTTCTGTATATTTTGATTCATATTTCAGTTATAATGAACAAGGTTGTGAGCAGTCTCCCCACCTAAGTCCGTAACACATCTGTTCACTGACTTCTGTGGAATGGAGCCAGACTCACGTTGCCTGTCTTTTACCCCAGGGAGGCGCTGTCTGAGGCGAGGGAGGAGGTGGGGGCCCAGGGTGATGTCATCGCCGCTCTCAGCCGTGAGCTGGCCATCGCCAACGCAAGGATGTCTGACATGAGGGGTGCGGAGAGCTGCAGTCAGAATTGCACACTGCATTCTTGCCACAGTAGGCCATGTTTTCACTTGTTGCCATGGCTGCACTATGGGGGTGCCTTTCTTCACGGTAGGGCCATATGTTCTTCCTGATTTTTAACAAACAAATACACATGTAAAAAGCATGTTATGTGCCAATACATTTTTTCCTAAACTTACCAAAATTTTTACTTATGAACTTTGGGTAGCAAGTTTGGTAGATGATGCAAACATTCTCTGTGTGAGAGTGGCCTTAGCTTGGCAGCACAAGCTGCACAGTCACCCGCCTGCTTTGCATGTGCCTGTGCAGGAGAGTTGAGCGAGCAGCAAAAGGTGGAGCTGGAGCAGCACAGGACCATGGTGGTCGACCAGAGGGTCCAACTGAGCATGCTCACACAGAAACTGAGCCAGATGTCACAGCTGGTGGAGCAGAAGGGGGAGGAGCTTCAGAAAGTGAGGGAGGAACTCAGGTACAGCAGTAATACTGCAGTGCTGCTGCGTCACATGGTCTCTGGGACCAGCATCTATCCTTCCAACTGGTTGTAACTCATCATGCAAACAGACCACAGTGATCCAGAGTCTGTCCCGGGAAGCAAAGGGTGGAGCCCAATTTGGACAGGACTCCACTATTACACACACACTTCCTCATGGTCACACACACTTCGAAGGATGATTTCATGTTTTTCTTGGGATGGAAGCCAAAGTTACTCATATAAATCCAAGAGCACAAGACTCATCAATCAGTCGATATTACAGTACATTTCGGGATTAAGTCCTCATTTTTAGTAAAGTACTAACATGGTATTTTTACTACGTATGGTGTGCTTAAACATCTGATGGAATTCTGCTAATTAATTCAATACAAATAAAATGCCTGATTGTCCCTAAAAGCAACACTAGAACACTTGGGGATAAGCAAGCAAAAGGGGATTTCACAGTTTTCTCTTGCCTTTTGATGATCGACGTCGAGTTGTTTGAGAAAATGACTCAACAGTGACATGATCTGTCCTCATTCTCCCAAGGGGGGGGATACTGAGTCTAATTCACATCCTCTCTGAAAGTCTGGCCTTTCTGCTGGGAAAGCGGTGAAATCTTCTGAGGCGTTACTTTGTAGCCCAAGTATCTTTGAATGTCAGCTTCAGATACAGGATGCATGGAGTCACACAATGAGCTGAAATATCATTTTCCTTGGCCGTACTGCAAATGAAAAGTAATAAGCTAATAAAGAGAATATAAGATAAGGCTTTACATTAACTGCACCTTCATAATGCATTTATAATGCATTCATAGAACATTCATAAGCAGCATGTCTGTAACCCATAACATCCTAACATACCTTAACAGCTTTAATATACACTGCCCGACAAAAAAACAAGTTTCCATTTGAATTTTTCATTCAGCCGCCTTTAGCTTTGATTAGGGCGCACATTTGTCATGGCATTGTGTCCACAGGCTTATGCAACATCTCACCCTTTATTTTCATCCAGATTTTCATTCATTTCTCACCGAGATTCTGTATTGACAAGTGAGTTGAACCTCCATAAAGCCTCCGTCAGCACATCCCAAAGACCTTCAATGAGGTTAAGGTCACAACTCTGTAGTGACCAAGTCATACGTGAAAATAATTCCTCATGCTCCCTGAACCGCTCTTTGACAATTCGAACCCAATGAATCTTGGCATTCTTGTCCTGGAATATGCCCATGGCAACAGGGAAGAAAAACAATACATGGATGATGGATGGAGGTGTAACCTGGCCATTCAGTAGATTCAGGTACTCAGCTGACTTTACTTTATTGCTGCATAACGTTGCTGAGCTGTAATAATGATCCAGTCATTGGCTCTTAAGTATTTGCTGATATAAATTCAAACGGCGACTTTTTTTTCGGCCGGGCGGTGTATATTAATAACAAACATTATATGATAATAACAAACATTATAATCATATCATATCTGTCATTAATGTATATGAAAGCTGTTATGTTAGGACCTTAAGGTATCCTTACATTCTGCTTATTCTATGGTATTCTATGAATGCATTATGAAGGTGAAATGAATGTTGTATTAATCCATGATGAATGCGTTATGAAGGTGAAATGAACATTGTATGAATCCATAATGATTGCATTATGAAGGTGAAATGAATGTTGTATGAATCCATAATGAATGCATTATGAAGGTAAAGTTAACGTAAAGTGTTACCGAGTATAAATACTAAGACATAAACATGATATAGACATGACATTAATACAGTTATACATTTGGAAGTGAAATTCACATGTGATGCATGAAATGTCCTTTTATTTATGTGTGTGTGTGCTGGCAGACAATATCAGGGAGACCTGCGGGTGCATGTCAGCGCTGAGAAGGAGCTGGACACACAACCTCAACAAGGCCACAACCCCGCAGAGGTAAATAAGCTTATAGCAATAATGAGTACAGAGGCTTATCTCATCCCCAGCAGGTAACAAAGTGATTAAGAAACTCAGCCTGTTTTATGTGAGTTTTTATTTAAATGCTGATGTCTTCCCATCCAAATTAATGTCTCACACAGAGCACACTCCTTTATGTTTGTACTACAGTACAAGATATGTTTTGTATTGTGATTTCACTTGTCTGTCATCACGTGAGGGAATATCAGCCAGCATGAGACCGGACCCCTGCTGACTACAGTCCCTGGACTGCCTGACTGTGCTATCTCACTTTTAGGAGGGAGAGTCCCACGGGCTTGTGGCTGTTGCACTGTTATATAATCACTTCCTATTGGTGAACTCACGGTGTTAATGAGCTTCCATGTCATTGGTGCTGTACCATTCCTGCCAGCCAATCCCTGCTCCCTCACCCTCCTTGTAAGCAGGCTAAGGTTTTCTTTTTTTAATCTATCTTGTTTCATTTCTTTTGATGTGGCCAATCATGTCCAGGTGAGGATCTGGCGACAGAAGGAGGACCCAGTAGAGACCAGGGGTAAGGATCATGCCTCGGAGCAAATGGTGTCCCCAAGTAAGTGAGCCAGACTCTGGAAAATCAAAAGGTGGTTACTTTAGGAATAAGATAACTGAGACCCTACTTTTACATATGCATTGCTTGGTCATGTTAAAACGCACAGATCAGTTTATATTGTATTTTATATTCATTTATCTAAGATCTCAAATAACAGATGAATCTGCACACATCGATCGTAATGTAAAACATATTCCTTCACCAAGAATATTAAGACCTTCTTTTTCATGAAAAATTCTCCCTCAGTGTCGCCTCCAGAGCTCTGTACCCAGCAGGTGGCACTGATGAGACAGGCACCGAATGAATGGAGAACCCAGTTGGCCAATGAGGGAAACGTAACTGGCACCTCTGAGGTACAGCTTCTCCTCACCTGCTCTTATCACAAACCAACATTAAATGCTTTATATGATTATACCTACAAGAACCTGAACATCACGTTATTGATATTGCAGGACTTCAGCCTGGTTGCCTTGGTGCAGAGCCAGGAGTGCATAGAGCAGACAGCTAGACTGGACTTATGCGACACTCTGGACCTCAGCGAAAGAACAGTCAGTATTAGACACTGCTGGGCTGGGGGCTGATCTTAAACACATATGGCAGCGTCATCCTTTCTGTTTACATTATATACTCACTGGACCCTTTAGTAGGTGAATCTTGCTAGTCCTCGGTAGAATTCACTTTTACCTTCAAGGGAAGATGAGTTCTGTACACCATTGCTGCACTGAGCCTGTGTGGCCGTCCGGTTAGCTGTAATAAGTCGGGCCATTCCCCACTGACCTCTCCCATTAACAAGGTGCTCTCAGCTTCTCTAGGTTCTCTAGACCAGTTATCCCTGCCCAGTCCTCGGGGACCCGCAGAGAGTTCACGTTTTTGCTCCCTCCCAGCTCCCAGTAGGAGCAGAAATGTGGAGTCTCTGGGGGTCCTGAGGACCGGACTGGGAAACACTGCTCCGGACTATGTTAAGGACGCTAGGACTGCCATGTGTGGCGGCAACAATCACACCATGTTCAAAATTGCTAAGAGCAGCTGTTTTAATACTTAGCTAAAGTGAGCCTCTTGATCCTGACTGCATGCTGCATGTATTGCTGCATGCTGCGGCCGCATGATTCACTGTTTGGAGGAATTGTTTGCATTGACAAGCGTGTGTTCCTGGTGAACTGGCCACTAGTGTGACACCATCACATAGCTGCTTAGTAATGACTAGTGATGCCGAAATGAGACTTTGTGTAGACTTGTGGAGGCTTTCCAGCCAAATAGTTCATTACTCAAAGCCTTTTTTTACACAATGTGCACTAGTAACACATACTGGTTAATATAGTGCTGACAAAATGGGGTTTCTGAGAGACAAATGAAACAAATGACTTAGAAACAGTTTCAGTCTTGCAATATGTTCAAACTATTGCTTCATTGAAACATCTAAACAGATACAATAAATAGTGCTCCCTTGCAGGAACATGCAAAAACAGAATGGACCTGCCATTAGTAAAGGCATATTGATTAAACACTGATTTTGTCTAATTATGTATTAATTCATAAGCCTACAGTGTATCAACTATTCTAATAAGAAAGACAATCTGTTCAACTGCTCAGACTGAGATGAAATGAAGCAAAACAATGGAATCGTTTAGAAATAGTATGACTTTATGAAACTCTGTTCAATGTGGTCATGTGACTGTCATTTTGATACAGATTTCAGAACAATGTTCTGATACAGAAGTATCACAAAGGTTTTGAAACATTTTGAAATGCTGTTTCAAGTTTGCCATTAATATATACATTTAGCGTACGCCTCAAAAATTTCAGCTCTCAGTAGTGATCTTTTCAGCATGACATTCAAAATCCTCAAACCAACTAATATTACCCACAAAACGAACAGGGCCACATTTCCTTGTATTAACAATTTGACACTCAAATCAATAGAATTTCCCCCTGGAAAGCAACGCTTAATTGTCATCGATCACCTGATTTTCTGAGAATGATACAAACCTTGGCGCAAGGCTTAAGTGGAAACGCTCCTTTGAACTCGTCACATGCTTCGAAGCCTCAGTTTTGAACATAACATCACCAGAGTGATGATCAAAACAATGCCTGATTTGCGGTATTTTTTCACCTCACTAGCTAGTGTTCTTGGCCTGCGTTGGGGCATGTTTTCAGCCCTTTTTTGAACAGAGAGCACCATCTAGTGGGGTGAAAAATACAGCAAATGGTTCATGAAGCAGCGTTTCAGCCATCATTAATCACCAGTTACTGCTTTCCTTCAAAATAAAGTGAATAACTCATTTTACACTTTGCCTGTTTATGCAGCTGCTCTTTTATGCTGAGGATATTTAGGTTACACAGTATCATAGTCTAGGTCCCTAAAGCACACAGTCCGACCCCCTCACATCTGTGATGCTGGCCACAACCCCCCAGTACCTGGACCTGGTGCGGGCCTTGAGTGAAGCGCTGGAGATGGAAGAAGTGCGGCTGTCGGGAAGCTCGTCCCTGAAATTTCTGCCCCGGACCGAGAGAGAGAAGCTGGGTTCCTGCAGGCAGAGGGACCTAGAGCTGCTGAGTGAGCGGGCAAGACGCAAAGAGGAGCAGATACAGGAGTATCAGCGGGAGCAGGAAGCCTGGAGGTACAGTGATGAGTGAGCGAGTGAAGAATGAGTGAGGGCTATGGAAGGGTGATGACTGCGTGATGAGCGAAAACTAAGAAGCGACAAGGGTGAGACTGATGAGTGCATGGTTGAAATGATAAGGCAATGAGGGATTAAGGTATAGGTAGTGATGGACTAAATGATGCTTCTTGAACCATTTGCTGTGTTCTTCCTTTCCACTAGATGGTGCTCTCTGTTCAAAAAAGGGCACAAAGCATGTTGCAAAGCAAACCAAGAGCACCATCTAGAGTGGTCAGAAAATATAGCAAATGGTTCATGAAGCCTTATTTTGTCCATCACTAGAGTGAATGAATGCACCGGAAAGTTATGAGTGACTGTTTGTGAGTGAGTGATGAGTGAAAGACACATTGGAAAGATGCCTGGGTGCTGAGTTAATCATGAGAGAGTGAATGTACAATGAATGAGGTGCACCAGCCCACGAGGATCTGGCCAGGCCGCTCTTCCCCTGTAGGCAGAGCCAGGCTGCGGCTCAGCGCCTCCAGGGCCGGCTGGACAGTCTGAGGGAGGAGCTGCAGGCAGAGAGGCAAGAAAGTGCCCTGCTGCATGAGGCCCTGCGTCGCACCCAGGACCGCCTGGCGCAGGAACTGAGCCTCAACAAGGCCATCAAAGAGCGCAAAGTGTGTTCCAGTCGGGGACAGGGCCGAGTGACACTGTTACTATACTGCTGTAGGAGTCTGCATCTTGTCTACCTTCCACCATCTTGCTTAGCCCACCTCCACTTATATACAAGGAAAAAAATCCCCATTACATCTTTCCAACCCCGTATCATGTAGTCTGTTTGTTGTTCCAACCAGAGTCTTGCAACTTACTTTATCTCCCACCTTTCCCCTCCTTCACAGGGTGTGGCCTCAGAGCGGCTGACACCGAGGAGCGGGTGGGTGGTCTCTCACAGTTGCATCCAGGATGGATTTCGTGATAAGGTAAGCGCAGTTCATCCTTTCTGATGAGGGCTCTTAGTGATCTAAATCTCTCCTTTGCAAACTACAATTTTATCTTTCTATTTCCTTGAGTAATAGGGCCAGAGTACTAGTTAAATTCCCCCAGACCATCTCAGAAGAAGTCCGCCTATTATAATTTATACAACCCAATGTATTGCATATCCCATAATGCACCTGCATTACACATTACAGTACCTCTGGGAACATTTTTGATCTTTGTGGGTCCACACAGTTCAAACCTGTAGTTTTGATGTCTTTGTTATTAAAATTACACCTCATCTAATCACAGGACAGACAAGTCTGCTGTCTCTTGTAAAGGAAAAGATCAGTGGCTTCACTCCCTCTGAATGATTTATATCCAGGTTCCCTCAGGACTGTAAGTTGAGCCGACTGGTTCTTTCGGAAGGGCAGATAATTGGCAGGGAATCCTGTTTGAGATGGTCCCCCCACTGCAGGGTGTCACAGTGTGACTGCTGCTGTCTCTTTCGCTGAGACACTGTGATCTTCACAAGCAGGATGCTGGGCGGGGGCGGGGGGGGCACACGGCTTTTGTCTTTTCCATTTGCAGGGAAACATTGTGCTACCCTCTTTGCCACATATACAGTTTGATAGCACTGATTCTTATGTAAGGATAAGGAAAAGTGATGGAGATCATGGAATGGAATTGTGTTCCAGAGAAGCAGGGCCATTGGGGGGGGTTAGAATGGTACTCAGGGGCTCTAAAAATTCTTAACATAATTGGGTTGGTCTGGGTTGGGGACCCAATATGATCCGAAATGTCTAGCAGCACTTCTGCAGCAGAGTAAGGTCACTGTGGTGCTACCATTGAGAAGATCACTAAACATGACTTACTCCAGCATTATAATCAGCTGTGTGGATGGAAAGAGGCTCCTACACTATGAAACAACACCCCCCTCAACAATTATCTTCAGTTTTCCATATTTTGGTGTTTGCTGTGCTGTGCGGTAATCGATGCAGCGTTTGAGTAAACTGAAACACTGTAGTCTGTATAGGTCCGTCTGTCACGCGTGCCGTCACTGTCTGTATCTCCCTTGGACAGGCCGCTTCTGGAAAACCCAGCCTGCATAGGAGGTTGAAGAAGAAGGAGTATGAGGTGGAGGTCCTGAAGGAGCAGCTGAAGAACAGAGAGAAGGAGCAGAAACAGAGGACGGCAACGCCTACAGAGGTGCTCTGAGCCCTGGGTCATGTCCATCAGTGTGTGTCGGGCATCCACACTTAATTACTGCACTGGTTCGCCTTAAGGAATATCTTATTTGCCTTATTTGGAATTTACACTGTCCAAGAGGCTGGAGTGGTGACAGGTGTGTATCACGGATATTTGACGAAACTCCGTAGCTGTCCAGCATGGGAACTTCAGTGGGGGCACTGATCACGGGAAACCTATTGGTCACTCAAACGTCTATGAAACACAGCAATGAAATAAACATGAACTGGCTCAGGCTGTGCCCCCCCCCCCCACACTCTGCAGTGGGGAGGAGACGCTGCCCAAGGCAGTGGGGGGTACGGTCGCCACGGTGCCGGATTGCCTCTGCTGCATTATGATGTCGACGTTCCATCACAGTGACCCTGGCCTCCCGTTTCCCAGAATCTTCAGGACAAAACAGCGCGGGTCTGTTTTTCGCGCACCGGAGCTGAAAGCGCTTGTCTGCTACAGCACAGCCACATTGGCTGCTGGGTCATACCGAGTTCTGCCTGACGGTGTCACTGTCTTAGCTCCTTCCAGAGGATCTACACGCATAATGCACGACTCCTATTACTCCACATATACAACTTCTTCATTTAGCTGCTTTTCTAGCACTTTTGCAGTTAGGTCAAGTGTCACACTGTAGGAAACTGTAACGATGGCCTCTAATGGGACATGAGCTAAAAAGCTTCAGGTCATACAGCCACATCCTTTTCCAGCTGCCCCACCTACTGCCCTCCTTCTTGGAGTGGAAAGGGGAGGGGGGGGTGAATTCCTGTGCAAAAAATGGAACCGATAGAATCCCCCACCCCTGCCATCCCCCTGCTTCCCATGCATGAAGATCTAGAGATCAAGGCAAAGGCCAGCTGTGGTGCTTCCTGTCTCTAAGCCAGTGTTTCCCAACCCAATCCGTGGGGACCTGCAGAGGGTCCACGTTTTTTCTCCCTCCCAGCTCCCGGTAGCAGTAAATGTGGACTGTCTGGCAGGGCGCTGGGAGGGAGCTATCTGTGGGTCCCTGAGGACCGGGATGGGAAACACTGCTCTAAGCCGATTCTGACATCCAGGTCTTTCTCAGTATAGATTTCATTTTGAATGGAAGATCTTATTTCTACATTTCTTTTTAAGTTCCTTTTTTTTTGATGAATTCGGTAAAATGGAGAAGTCATTTGTTGTAGTGGCTCCTTAATTGTACATTTTTTGCAGCCCAGACCTGATGTGGAGCCTGCCTATTCTCCTGCGGCACCCCCTGCGACACCCCCTGCGGGACCCTCCAGCCCGGCGATGAGAGCCTCCTCTCCAGTGGAGATGGCTGATCGAGAGCCGCAGCGGTGCCAGTGAAAGACAGCGACGAACTGAAGATGATGCTTCTTGGACCTGAGAATGATAACGGGGTTTTCCGTCACAGCAGCACCTCCCGCCTCTCCACCCTCCCCCCAGTCTCTCTCTCCCCTCTGACGGCGTCGGAGGCTTTAGTTCCCCTGGATACATCATCGCAGGTCTGCTGCAGCGGAGCTGACTCATTCATCAGGCCCTGCTTCTGCTGCTTTTGGGTGTAGCGGCATGTCACGATGGCGGGCTGCACACGCA
The DNA here is from genome assembly GCA_026781065.1 of Mormyrops boulengeri. Classification (NCBI taxonomy): domain Eukaryota; kingdom Metazoa; phylum Chordata; class Actinopteri; order Osteoglossiformes; family Mormyridae; genus Mormyrops; species Mormyrops boulengeri. The sequence goes on from JAODLD010000113.1 coordinate 3,883,394, forward strand.
GTCACGCAGCATTAGCGTTCATTTACCTTTAGCTGCTGATATTGTATGACTAGAATGTGGAGCGAAAATATAGCATTTGTAAAATGCTAATTTCTCAAGGTCAAAGTTAGTGAAATATATATGTATAATTATAGAAATCTGCCTGGATATGCAGACATTAGACCAGTAAAATGGTTCAAATCCCAAGAACAAGCACACTATAGGATCCCAGGGGTGGTCAATCCAACTGGTCAGTCCCATAGGCAGCACTGATATCACTTGCGTGTTGGGTACACCATCCAAGACAAAATGAAACTGGCTGAACGGGGATTTAAAATCGGTCCGGACTTTGCGGTCCCCCATGATAGATTTAACCAAGCTGGTCTGTCTCCACAATGAACTACACTGAGTGATTAATTTTGGTGGCCTACATGACCATCAGCGCACTAGGAAAATGCCCAGTGTGCCAGTTGGACAGTCCGGCCCTGGTGGACGCTAAATTCTTGTAGCTGTCTTTTGAGTATGTCATGTGTATTAAACCTACTGATTTAGTTACACAGATGAGAAACACCCAAATTATGCTATTATTTTTCAATAAAGTTTAACAAAATGCAGTGAGGAATTTCTTCAATAACTCAAACAATATTAAAATTTTTAAAGTAACAAATTGTTAGCAAATTGTTGGCAATGTGTTAAATGGGCTTTGGTGAAAACTACGGGATCATTCCGTTCTTCTAGCTGTCAGTTATCATTTGACCTTAATCATCTGGTTGTAGCTCCCAGTGTCTGCTTACTTAGGTATCAAAGCATCTGAACAAATTGTGGCCTTTAGCTCTTCAGAACAACCACAGCATCAAAACGGTATAAAATACGTTTTCATCACCCTTTGCTCCACAAATGCATGATTATGCAATGATGCATAATCAATTATTCTGTTACTCATGTTTAATTACCATGGATAATTAAACGATGTCTGGTTTAATAAATGCTGCGACTGTATTTATGATTTTGCAATTCTACTACGGGTTGTAAAAATGAATGAAACACAACGTATATATGAATATGTATACGATGATGAAGAGGATAATGATGACGAGGATGATGATTGTGTAAGGCATACACTGATGTGGCTTATTTAAAATGTGTCTGTTTTACAGAACAGACTTCTTTCAGGAGCTCAACATTAGATTTTAAAAGAATTTTCAAATGTTTTAATCAACTTTTTCATATTTTAGTTTCTGTGCTGCAAGAACTTAAAAGTGACGTACTAATTTTTAATCATTTGGAAATAGCGTTACATATTTCACCAAATTAAGTTGGTAGACATTCTGGTGATACTTGTGGGGGTAACTTAGTGACTCAGTTACTCCTCAAGTACAAATCATGAATGGATATGGTAACTGCATGAAATATACGAAGTTATGACTGATTAATGATGAACAAACATGGGATCAGAACGTAACTAACACTTAGTTTCTGGTTAATTAATGCATTAAGAAGGCGCGTCGAGGTACATTATTCCCCTGAAGTGAAGCGTTACCCACATTCCTACATTTAAGTATAGATATATCTTTAAGTATGCCATATCTTAATGTAGCATGTTCCACTCGTCACTGCTTTCACTCGGACGATTGTTATGCCCTCTCTACATAAGTGATATTGAATTTCTTTAATGCTGTAAGACTACCTTAAAACCACCGGTTTCAGTTGCGTAACTGAAAACGTCATATACTTAAATGAAAAATGCGCTGGGAATTCACCATCAACGACATGAATGAACTCTAATAACAGGGCGGCACGGTGACTCGGTGTCACAGGGTCGAGGGTCGAATCCCGCCGCAGCACTGGCTACAGTTTGAATGCTCCTCCCGCATCGTGTGGGTTTCTTCTGTCTGGTATCTGGTGTCTCTAAGTTGCCTTTAGTGCATAGATGTGTGTGTGCCCTGAGATGCTCGGGCATCCCGTCCAGGGTTTACGCCAGCCTCGTGCTTCCCGGGATAGACTCCAGCCCTGGCCGGACTAAACGCTTAAAATATGGCTGGGTGGGTAGTAATTATAACAATATGTGACCGACTGGCTGTAGTATCTAATTCTCCCTGGCGAGGTCGCTTTAAACAAAACGACCGAATGAATCTTGCACAGCACTTAATTTGGACGGCGTGAGTTTAATATTGTTTTTGCATGTCATTAAATATTATATTAGATATTCAGCTTAATTTCGTTTTTGGTTCGTTTAATTCTAGTGATATTGGATGTCTGAAACAATTAGCTCTATTTACAATAACTTTAGTGCAACATAGAATGGTAGAATAGAGGTTGTGTGGACCACGGGCCATACAATCTATAATAGTCCCACATTGTAGATAATATGCAATAACAAGATATAGATAATTAAAATGTTGTTTCAGGTGATTCAGGTGAACACATGAACAACCCGTGCATTTTGAAATATTAATTAGGACAAACGAAATACATTTTTATGTAAACATTTAATTTCATATCATGAATACTGCATTTCAAAAGAGAAATTTCTTAAACAGCGTGGAAACAGAAACTGAAAATTGCGAATATTTTGGGAAATATTCAAATTTTCACGAATGATGCAATTTGTAGCGATTTGTTTTTGTGGCTTTTCCGTGTGTTTCTACGCCTCTTTAAGAGGCGTGGTGTGTGTTCAGACGTAGGAGCTTTGCCGTGAGGAAAGTGCGTCCCGAGAAATTCGAGCGCCGCAGGATTTCCTGCACAGTGGCGCTGTGCCCCTTTGAGGAAAGGGGATCTTGAGTTAGTTTATTGTACTAAATAGGTCCGTAATCTCGAGATTTCAGTTCATTGTAACTCAGACCTCAGGAGGAAGAGCAGCAGTCCGCATAGCGATTGGATGCAATAACGAATCTGTTGCCTATGGACCGTAGGCATTGGAACATTTCGTCTATTCGTAGCGTTTTATTTGTTTAGTAGTTATTTCATTTGAAATAATTAAAAAAGACATGGCTTCCGACGAGCTGACAACGAAGCTGAGTCGGCGTCTCCAGATCGGTGAAGGAGGTGGAGAAGAGCCGGTGATCGTGAACAAGACGCGCGAAAACGGAGCTGAGAAGCCGGCCACGGCGAGCGCCGACTCGGAGCTGGGCGCTAAGCTGCTGCGCCGGGGGGAAATGAATGAGGGGGAGCATCATCCGCGTACCATGAAGGTCTTCAACCCCTACACTGAGTTTAAGGAATTCTCCAGGAAGCAAATCAAAGACATGGAAAGGATGTTCAAGCAGTAAGTGCGTCTTCCAGGTCTAGCCGTATATCCTTTTGAAATGCGGTGGGTGTCAAGCGTGACAATGGACCTGCAGCCCGACGTGCCAGTCCCGGGATTTATCTGTAATCAAGAGACATTTCAGGGCTCACTGACACAGATATTTATTTATGATCAGCGTTTTATGCGTGTTACTATGCGGGAGACTTCGACTAAAATAATAGCGGTGCGGTGACTATGAGGATGCGCAGCTTGCGCCGGCAGAACAGCGATGCTGATGTTAAATTTTAGGTCGCCTGTATACAGACGGAGGCGCATGAGATATTGCGTATTTTTCGAAATAAACGTAACTTCTATTATGATCAGGTACATGTGGGTCTTGTTAAGTAATTAATTTTAAAAAGGTAATTCTAAGGATGCTCGGTGTATCGGAACTTAATATTGTAAGTGGGCTGAATATTCGAAATATGTATAGAGTTTGAAGTCCGATCCGAATTGCATGATTTGATTAAATCGGGCCGCGCGCGTGTTTTCATATATTCTAATTTTTAGAATAATTTTTAGCAAAATTCAGCAAACGAATATACGTAATTCAGTGCAATTTAATGCCAATAGGCCTAATAATTTATTATTATTATTATTATTATTTTATTATTATTATTATATGGGGGCGGATCTTGTACTGTAGCAATCACATTATTTACAGTAACTTAATTGTCTAACTTATGTATCCTTTCACGTGGATGCCGCCATATAGAAAGTGAATAAACTGCAGTGCAGTCTTAAAGGTATAATATTATAAACTACAATTTTAATTATGTAAATAAGCAGTTCTGAAAGTATCTGACTTTTACAGACTGTCTTGCCACCCGTGTTGTCATTGCACATTTTGATTAGGCTATGTGTTGGAAATGTCAGTCGTCTTTTTGCAATAAAGTGTGTCCACTGTGTAGGTGTTATAAAAATGTATATTTATTGTTACTAGCTGCACTTTGGTCAAAATTTTGATCCTCGTTTTTGATTTTAAAATTCCAGCAGGGTTCCTTTTATAAAAGTTTAATGAAGAGAAACTTGTGTAACTCTATACTCCCTGTGTTTTGGAGAAATGGTGTGAAGTATGACAAGGTCACTGTTGATAAACGCACTAGGCGGTGCGGCGGCCATACTGATGACGTCAGAGGAATGAGCGTTAAGGGCCCCCGCATCCAAAGGGGAGAGCTTGTCTATTTTTTCTTTGTTAATGTCATTTCGTGTTCCTAAATCTCTCAGGCTTGCAGCGACTTTTGCTGCCAGCACTGCAAACAGATCCTCTTTGTGCAAAGGTTGTGGTGGTATGGGAACGGGATGCCAGTGAGTGTGGGGGGGACAGGGGCTGGGGGGGGGGCGCGGGAGGGTCTGCCATCTCCGCTGCAGTGAGCCCATTTCTCTATGCGGCCTGGGAAACAGAGCTTTCATTGTGCAAACCCACACAGTGAACCCAACCGAGCCATACAACCGCGTAAAGTGGACTCGTCTTGCCCAAAGGCCCGGAAAATACAGACGAGTTATTTTTAGCTTTTTAATGTTTTGTTTTTTAAGATATATTGGGCTTCAGAGCTGATCCAGTGGACTAGGAACAACCCTAAATTTAACATATCTGCATCTGAGGATACCTTTTTAATTCCGACTATTTAAATGTGTTTTTGTCGTTTTCCTTTTTTTGTCAGATTCTAGTGGTGCCAAAGGCCTCGGTCCTCAGAGGCACATTTCATTTTTAAGCTTTCCTTCCAACTCTTGGAAAGTTTTGCTTACTAATGATTCCAGTTTTTCAAATCCGTGTCCTCTCTGAGATAACAATTCTGTGTTCTCATCTCTCAACTGGTGATTCAGGACCTGTCACCTTAGAGTAAAAATGGAAGGAGGTTTGTTCAGTGATGCTCTCAACTTTCAAGCCAGTCCGCAGAACAGGAAGTCTGATTAGTATTCAGTATTCAGCCTGTAACTAACCCTGTATGACCTAAGGAAATGTTGCTACTTTGCAGGATGAATATTGCTTCTGCTAATACAAACTTCTTTCCCCAACAAAAAAATACTGAACTCTTGGACTGTTCTGTCCTCTAACAAGATTATAATGCATGGTGTTTACATGGGTCTCTATTTCAGAGCAGACTCATAGAGTTGAACAATGATTAAATGTAATCTAATATCTAGGTTGTAGATCCTCATAGCTCAGCCCCAGATGCAACACCGTCACTATGGGAATTTCTTTCTTTAGTCTTTTCAAACTGGCAACTCGAAGCAGGCTTGTTTCTCAAAGAGCAGCAGCTCCGTGGATGACCCACTAATGCCTTGCACAGATTCACTTCCCTAGCCTCCTTGTTTAAAGAAGGTCTTTTACTTGGCGGGACTTGAAACCAACTGGCTGTGTTCCCAAGAGCTTGAGTCAATACTGGAATTAATTGCCTTTCCACAGCGGCCCCGCTCTGGTGCGATACAAACTGAACTGTCTCTTAGACTTTCGTCAAATCTGTTGTCGTGACTGTGCAGTGGCTTATTGCATTGTGGTTGGGGGGGGGTGAGTTTTTTCGATAGAGCTTCTGCATACCGGTCTTTCGATTTGTTTCATGGAGTATCTATGCATTGTTTTGACCTAAACATTTGACAACGTTTTGCACAATTACTAGCTATCTGGGCCGTGATTCAGCATATGTTTGGTATAGTGCTGTCAAAAGTATCGAAAATACCGAAAGTATCGATTCTGTCATGTAGAAAAGTGCTCATCCTTCATGGTATGGATTCTGCAGCCTGAACTTCCGGTTTGCTCTGACCACTGAGGCTCGTAGATTACCAATGCACACGCCTAGAACTGCGTGCGGTCTCGCACGGGGGGTTAAGATGAGTAGTTCAGAAGCCTCAGAACTTTCCCACTGCACTTAATCGATAAAGAGTGTAGCATGAGTGGCGTGTGGAAATACCCTGGCTTTGTAGCACATGAAGAAGACAAACCGCTGGACATATGCAGGCCTGTATGCAAATTGTGTCACTGCACTATATTGGCAAAGGGGGCAAACACAGCTGAAGTAGAGGTGTGACGTAGTGGTGTGACGTACATTTATTCAATGGGTTAAAACATTTTTTTTTGTAGTTGGTTAAACATTTCCACAGTAAGACAACGATCTGAGGTTGTTTTCACCTGTGGCTTGTGTTCAGTTACATGCGATCATAAAAGGTTGTTTTGATTAGTGTTGATACAAAGTTTTTGAGATGTGCATTTCTTAGAAGTGTTTGTGTATTGAGATACGCAATAAAGAAGGCATATAAAAGTAATGTATATCTGTTTTAATGTATATCTGCATGTAATAAAAATATAAAGTAACTTAATTTTTAATAGTGTTTACTGCTTGTGAATATCTGAACACAAATGTCAGCGTGATTACAATGGCTACTACTGTACTTATTATTCTTTGACTGGCACTGCAATGCAAAGTTTTATTTCGATACAGTGACATGAGTTGTCACTGCAAACAAAATTGCAATTCAAATTTTTTATTGAGTCACAATATGTACTTTGTTGAATACTGAAAATGGTATAGAATCTCAGTATTTTTCTTGCAACTTTGAAGTTTGAAAATTTGGTATGGCGACCACACTAGTTTGATACATAGATGTTTGTCTGCAGTGACTGTTCCTGTACACTGGTGTGATAGTTGTTTTCTGGTTTTCTTCTGAGCTTCTTTAGCCATTCCCAGAGGGGAAGAATGACGGGATCGCCAGTAACTTACTTTTGTTTTTAGACTCCAGAATCACACCAGTGTACCTTTGTACACCAGTTTGGAGGAATGTACAGTGGGTCTCCTCTGCTCAGGCAAACTGGTCTGGCAGCCAGCTTCCCTTCCAGAGACGCCCCTAATTTGATTCACTCAGAATGATAAATTATTAATGATACGTTGGAAGCGGGCACGGTGCGGTGACAGCGTGCGGTATTCACAATGAAGAGCTTCTCTGTTCCCTCACCCCCGGGTGGTGATTTTGCTTTCATTCAGCCTCATGAGAACCTTACCCTGTGTTCCGCATCACAGTCTCTCATTCACGGCGCAAGAATCGGAGGTGCTCAAATAGGCTGTTTCTGGCTGAAAGCTGGAAAGGAAGGAAGGAAAATTTTGCCAGCTACCAGCTCAAAAAAACCCGCGGGATTTTAAAATTCCTGTTAATTTGTGATTTTATAATTTTTGTTTTTGACAGTGCTGTTTTGTCTCCTGTTTTGGAATCTCGTGTTCTATTAAGTGCAACTGTCCTGTATCGCAGAACACAGGATGAAAACTTGGGCTTTTCATTCTCTAGTAGATCGTACGTGTAATGTTCTCTTTCAGCACTGTTTTGGGTGACTGAGTTGGGAGGTATGCAAAAGATACAAGACACCGTCGTGTCTGCCTTCTGTGAGATTAAAAACGGGCAGTTTATTTTTGGAGGGTAAACCATCAATGAACTTGGTGCAAGTGCAAATTTTCTCCACTCTTGACAGCAGTAGCTTTTCTCGTACTAGTTATCGCACCCCTGTGGTCCGACGTCTGTCTCAGGTGATGCTGTAACTGTAACTCTCACGTGCAAAGCTGGTTTACGAAGAAGTCAACGTAGCGCTGTGAAGCAGCTAGAATAATTTATGCTGCCCCCTCCCCTGGAAGGCGGCCATGCAGTTATGATCTGTCTTATACATAACATTTGAGGTTGAAGAACACAAAAAACACATCGTTTGATAGTTTATTTTAGCTAGCTTATATAATCTTCCAGTGTATGGATGCTTGAACAGCTTTAAAGTGGGAAGAGAGGCATGTATCTGTGCCCAGATGACTAAGGGCGACCATATTTGGCTTCAGCCATGATACCCTGGTCTGATTTCTGTGGTAGTGACCCGTCCAGCATCCAAGCATGTATCTCCAGTGTGTGATGGTCAGAGCGACGTTCTCCAGAGCCTTGCAGTCATTCCAGATGAAATCTGCCACCATCCCCATAGTTCCCCCATCTGTCGGGGATGAAAGGGACAGACAAGGAGGCCGAAGGGAGGGCAGGGAAATGAAAACTCATCATTAACAAACATTCACAAGCTAAATTGGGGCAGCTGGATATTCTGAAAACACTGAAAAGTGTCTGGATGTTTCCATGGTCCTCAATGAAGATGCTGCACTGGAATGAATAGCTGTGGGTAGCCTGGGGGGGGGGGGGGCGAATTTAATCTTTGAGTCAGATTATAGTTATAATGTGTCCATGCAAAAGTAGAAGTAGGGTGGGTCAGGTGTCCTTTGGAATTCTGATGATTCAGTACAATGATGTTATTGAAAAGTCACCAGAGGAAGCTCTTTGAAATATAAAATATTACCGAAGTGCAAATGTGTTCAGCACAGCCTTGATGACCAGCCACGGCAGCACATGTGGCACAGCTGTGCGAGGCAATGCGCCTCCAGGAAGGAAGCTGATTTTGTACAGGTTAAACTTGATGTGCTTCCATGGGTCCCCCTGCTCCATGTCAGCCCTCAGAAATTTGGTAGTAGGGGGAGTAGTGGTGAAGGAATTCCACCAAATGTGTTAAATGGGTGACCAGAGTTTCACATCTAAATTACAGAGGCCCTGGCGAGTCCTTCGAATTTCTCTAAAATCCAGCTCCCGTGATTCACTAGTTGTTATGTAGTTATTGGGGCTCAACCCATATAATGATTTATTGATGCACAATCTGCTGATTAAGCGCTGATAATGTCTCTCTTAAATATTTAAGATAAGAATGTAAGCTCTCTGCGTGAGAATGCTGAGAAGGTGTGTTTCCTAGCTCAAATCACAGAAACGTTTTTTTTCGTGTGTGAGCCTTCTCATGTATAAGATGCTTTTTGTGAAGTAGAACCGACAATATACTTGAATTTTGTTCTTGTTTGAGGTCATTATTGCCCAAGTCCAGGTTATGTTCTTGTTAAGATTAAGTGATAAAGGTTATTTATAAGTGCCTTGTTTTATATGTTTTAAGACTGTGAGTTTTTGCTGTTTGAGAAATTGACATCCAGTAAAGCAAACGGTTGGTGTCTGTAATTTGAAACCCTAGAAAATTATATTTGTTGATATTGGTAATCAGAATTCTTAGCTTTTGATAATCTATCAGTATCGTAAAGAGTTTATGCTGGTTATGTCGTTCACTAGGTGTAAATGCTCCTCCTTCAGCCAAATTAGCGAAAGGAGGCTGTAAAATATCTAGGGTGTGTCTGTTGAACATTTGAAGTAATTCTATGCCAGTTACCTGTAACCAGCAGATGGACTTGCATTGTCCCTGTAATCAAACTGTAAGCAACAGAAAATAGAGTGAAAATAATGGGAAATAGCTAGTGTCTGGTCTGACTAAATTTTTAATACTAGCTTGATAAGATACACATGTCTGCTGAGATAAGCATTTTCCAAAACCACAGTGCTTCTGTTGACCCACATATGCAAGCTGTTCTGTACTCCTCTTGAACTTGTTCATTCTGTGTGAGTACAGAATCTGCAGTGCATGTCTGATAAATATGAAACGTGAAGTCTCAGTCACACCTCATGGAGTGGGAGTCTCAGTCACGGCTCATGGAGTGGGAGTCTCAGTCACGGCTCATGGAGTGGGAATCCACGGCTCATGGAGTGGGAATCCACGGCTCATAGAGTGGGAGTCTCAGTCACGGCTCATAGAGTGGGAGTCTCAGTCACGGCTCATGGAGTGGGAATCCACGGCTCATGGAGTGGGAGTCTCAGTCACGGCTCATGGAGTGGGAGTCTCAGTCATAGTTCATGGAGTGGGAGTCTCAGTCACGGCTCATAGAGTGGGAGTCTGAGGCGGAGGCTCGCATGCATCGATATAAAGACAAGTCATCAGTCGCCGGAATTAAAGGGCAGCAGGATTCGCCATGTGCTGTAAAGAGAGCTGATTAAGTAACCAGTGGAAACTGGGCTAAATCTGCAGCTGACTGACGGTGCATGACAGTCCCACCTACTGTGGGCATGAAATGCTCATTTTTCCACATGTCACATATATTCAGCGTTTTATGCATGATGTATTTATGTATGATGAGCTATTCTTAATTACTCACTTACTGACTCTAATCAGTTTTACGTTTAAAGTGATTTAACGGTGGTGATTTGACAGAACAGAGGATGTTCTGGAGGAATGCTAACAATATACTTGCCAGGAGTTAACATCAACCAAAAATAATGATTTGTTAGGGTTTGCTGTAATTAATTGTGAAATGCATGTTTGTACATCATAACTAATAAATCCTGCATTTTTCTGTGATGCATCTCCACCGGTTGATTGACTTTACTCTGGGAACACTTCATCTTCACATTTAGAATATTTAATGAACCTGGCATTTTCACCTGTTCTGTCTCATATTCCCAAGGTGCTGCTGGCCGAGACACACCCATCTTGGTGCAGAGAGGGACACCTGGTCCTTGGGTTGTTATAGGAAACCATGCTCGAGTATCGCTAATCAATGACTCAAACCCCTCCGGCTAAATTCTTTCGCAACTGATACCTTGACGTTGGTAGGTTCCCAGCTGAATGCCACGCCATGTCTTTCATAGAAAAGCTGAATCGAACAAAAACACAGTAGGCGGGTAATCACCAGGTGTGGTCTGCTGGATTCTCCTGAACCTTACAGTGCCTCATGGTCAAACAGTGTCCAGAGATGGTGCTGTGATGCCCAGGACCGCTTTGAGTGCTTTAGAGATAGGTATAAAGATTTCAGCTCAGGCTTTCTCAGTCTGGTGAAGCGAAAATGATTTGTTTCTGCTTCATTCCACCCAGACGTAACCCAGAATTTCTCTGTCCTGGTTATTGGTGGCATCTCGGTGGCTTCCTTTATAGGAGATCACTGAACACAAAGGTGCAGGAGTCATCATCATTCCAGCCAGCAGGATGGAACCAAGTTCATCACTCATTCCTGTCATAGTTCTTGTAGTCGTGTTATTCAGGGGTTTCCGGCATCTGTATCAGTTTTGTGTTTTTAACTCCTTCGCAGAGTCACTGTGGGAAGACAGCCTGCATAACGCATCTGCAGAGATTCTCCAAAAGACAGCCTTCCGGCTTGGAACGGGGGAGGGGGATAGTTTACTCGCTTTCTAAACATCATATTCTCTCTCCGTACGTAGGCGAACCAAGCTAGGTGGCGACAGCTAGTCGTCGCTGGCACTTTCTTGCCATTGAACACTAAAGCCACCTTCAGCTCTACATTTCCAGAAGACATTTGTCACCCTCTCATTGGAACATGGCAGGGTGGTAGATGCACAGGTGACGGGGGTGAGGGGAGATGATATATTTTAGAAGAGCGCCCCCTTTTGTTTAGATGCAGTAGCAGTAAGTTTGACCAGTTTAGGCTGTTGAACTGATCAAAAGTGCCTCCATGTGTGTCTCTTGTTAGTCTGTGGGTGGTCTGGATGTGAGTCACTCTGGTTTATTGGGACAGGAAGTGTGTGCAGTTCATCATGGTCACACTGCACAGCTGACTGAGGTTGAGGGTGTATTATGAAGGAACTGGGCTCTATTTGGGACATTAACTAAGGTTCTTCCACTTTCCATTTTTATCCAGTTATGTCTAACTTAATAAAGACGTGTCTAAAAGCTACTGGAATCTCGTCAACGACCTGCTGCTAAGCTAATCATGCTAATAGTCTTTCCGTATTCTCTCCTCATGGACAAGATCTGACTGTTGTGGTTTTACTTCTTTTTTTTTTTTAACAATAGCGCAATATTTTAACATGCTTGTGATTCTTCCTTGGTCCTGGTATTTTATAACAGTTCACTGAAATTATACCTTATCTCCTATATTAAAGGCAGTGTTAGATATCAATGTTGTGATGTAGATTTATGAAGCTATCAATGCACAGATGATTACAAGGTTTACACAAGGTCTGATTTTATTATTTGGAAATGTCTGGTTTGGAGTGGAGAAGCAGCAGCCAGTTACTCTGAGTGGTCCCTCTGTCGTCAGGCTGGTCCTGGTTTTTTGGGTGAATCACAGGAGTTACCTGGATCTGCAGAATCTCACCCCCGAGACACTTTACTAGCTCAGACTTTTATAACTTTAACATTTTCATCCCGTATTTTATTGTATTTTAATTTAGCTGTTTGTTTAGCTTTTATTTGCTCTCATTTATTTTATTTAGATTTCTTCCATCCTTCTATAATTTCATTGACCTGTATGTTAGTTGCTTTCCGGTCTTTGGTTTTATCTTAGTCTCATGTGAAGCACTCCATGTATGAAAAGTGCTCTATAATACATTTGCTTTTGGGTCCGGAAGGGGATTTCATAAATTCACAGAATATATAATGGCAATGTTTTGTCCCTATTGGTGCACTCGGGGGTGTAGGGGGTTGACACACCTGTGCAAAACATGATGCAAGGTTCTGATTCAAGCTGCCTAGGATATGGAAAGTCCCACTGCTGTGAGGGGAGGGGGGGTTGCTATGTGAAAGTTTATCACATTCCCATGTTTCCCATGACCTTCGCCTGAAGCACTCCCTGCCAGATACTCACAGCCGGCGGGAAGCTGCGATCCTGTGCTGGGCGTGCCGCCGTCTGAGCGGGTCTGCTCCCTGTTGTTCTGTAGCGTTGCTCTCGCCCCATCGTGCCAGCGCTGTGGTGCTTTCTCCACCTCCGTCCCATAGAGAGGCTGTGGCTGTTTGTGCCTGTGGCCTGTTAAGAGGTCACCCCTCTGCTGTGTCACTGGAGTGTGACAGCTTAAGTGTTTTTGTATCTTTGGGCCTCTACATGTGTGGAAAGACAGCAGCCTTGGCACTCAGGTCATGTGACCGTGTCACCTGGAAGTACCACTGTGTTCCCAGAATAATGGTGTTGGAGCTCAGGGTGAGTTTTGCACCTCTGTTTTTTTCCCCTGTTGTGACTCTGGGGGTGGGCCATGAGTGATGACAGATTGAAAATGGGCACCCTGAGGGTGATGGCGGATTGCCGCGTCAGGTTAGAGACACCGTGCCACCCTGATGTGACACCGGTTATCAGCATCCCATGGGGCGATGCGGGAATCGGCGGGACGAGCATGTGGTCACCTGTGGACCGGGATCAGTCAGACCAGACATTGGTATTTAACGTCCACTTTGTTTTCATTGGATTGTTATGGGTAGAAGGTAAGGCGTTTTGTAGCCATAATTCTTTGACCCGTTTCTAAATGAAAAATGTGTACCTATAAACACATCCTAGGTTCCTCTTGTTCACTGGAGCTGTTGATAAATACCCACAGCTAATCGCACACATGCGCTTGAGAATCTAGAAACCACAAAATTCAGTTTTACAAATATACATGCTCCATTTTCTTGTCAGTTTAATCTAGTTTAATCATTCTTGCGTTAATAATTAATTCTTCTAGTGATATAATTATGAAGTTCTTCCTTTTTACAGGTTATCCATCTTCAGCATTTGTGCTTCATTGTTCATGATAATTATTCATATTCATTTTTCATTTTTTCTTTCACATTGTCCAAATTGCTCTTGTTTGGATGTAAATTTAGCTAATAGTCCCGAGGTTTGGAAGTGCCCTGATGTCTCCTGCTGCCCCTGGGGACAGTAAGTGCCCTGATGTCTCCTGCTGCCCCTGGGGACAGTAAGTACCCTGATGTCTCCTGCTGCCCCTGGGGACAGTAAGTACCCTGATGTCTCCTGCTGCCCCTGGGGACAGTAAGTGCCCTGATGTCTCCTGCTGCCCCTGGGGACAGTAAGTGCCCTGATGTCTCCTGCTGGGGACAGTAAGTACCCTGATGTCTCCTGCTGGGGACAGTAAGTGCCCTGATGTCTCCTGCTGGGGACAGTAAGTACCCTGATGTCTCCTGCTGCGCCTGGGGACAGTAAGTGCCCTGATGTCTCCTGCTGCCCCTGGGGACAGTAAGTGCCCTGATGTCTCCTGCTGCGCCTGGGGACAGTAAGTGCCCTGATGTCTCCTGCTGCCCCTGGGGACAGTGCTTACAGAACAGGAATAAGATTACAGCCGATAGGACCTTTTTTGGTCCAGCTTGCTTCTATGTCTGGTCCATTCAGAATCAGCCTTGAGGTTAGATGTGTTAGCAGTATGTGTGTGTGAGTTATGTATATATTACATTGTGGGAACCAAATGATAAAACCTGTTATTTTGACGTTGTGGGGACTGTTTTTCTGTCCCCACAAAAATAACCTCAATTTTATAAAAATCTGTGACTGCAATCAAAAAAACAAAAATGACAGAAGTCTTGTGCTTTGTTTGGTTACTTATGGTTAAGGTTAGGGCTGGGTGGGGGTTAAGGTCGTCATTAGGAATGATTGGAGAGTCCCCATAAAGTCCCCATTAAGATATGAATATGCGGACGGTGCGTGTGTGTATAAGTGCATCTAGATCGTCGTAAGAGTGGGACTGGCTGAATGCCAGGCCTTTCCTCACTCCTGTCTTATTGGCGGTTGCCTAGAAACCAGGAATAGATTTCTGTTAAATTAGCAAGAGAAATCGGAAGATCCCAGTATTGAATTCCAGTGAATGGATCATATTTCTCATGCGCTCATGACTGAATTATAATGATATATTCCTAGCCATGTACATTTTTTGAACCTGCATGACATGCAGTTTATTTTTGGAAAATGAGCTGGAAACAGAAACATTTTCTGTCTGTAACGTTTTAGACTATATATGTAATGTTTAGGTTTATACAAAAAATCGTAATGAATTCATAATAAAGAAATCCACACGATAAAAGTAAAATATAGGTGACTGGTTTGTCTCTCTCCGTGTATTTGTGTTATTCAAGGGAGTGATGTATGTGAATTTCCGTTTTGTACACCAGGCAGATGTTTGTGGTCAGAGCAACAAAAACCTTATTGAACTCGCAAGTTAATCGAGGTCATACGACCCTCAACGGCATTCGATTTAGTAACATGCTGGACTGGAATAATCTGATGACCATATAAACACTGGTTTGTTAGCTACTACCTCAACCAGTGTGGCACAGGTAGAATGACGAAAGTTGCAGCTTAGCGGCATCAAAGGGGGGGGTCTGGGAGAGCCTTGTGGCCCCTCCCCCTTCTCTTATCACCATGGCTACAGTAGAGGCTGAAGCTGAATCTACCCGCCTCTAGCTCTCATTACAAACTTCCTTTTTTGGTGTTTTGGAAACAGCCTGGTGACTAAGAGCACCCCCTCCGCCAAAAGATCCAGATGGCCCACCTTCGTCATTAACTGCTAACGAGCCCTCGCTGGGTCAAATGCTAACGAGCCCTCTTTAGGTTAGCCTCGCTGACAGCGCTCACGAACTGTCGGCTGACACGTGACTTTTTGTGTTTGCCTCAGGTTTCTCATATCAGTCAGTGATTTTCACTCAGAGCTCACTATCTTAGAGTCTCACACTCCGGATCTGCAGCTGGATATTATCTCCTGAGCTGTTTCCAGGGAACAGTTGCCGTTTTCCTCCTGGGAGCCGGACCGGTACTCTGCTGTATTCGTGGCCACTGGGGAGCCTCAGAGGAGCCCGTCTCTGGCCTTTGTGCAGAAGCCCGCTGAGGATTAGCAGAGCGGTGGCAGCGATTGGGCACAGCGGGGTCTCACCGAGCAGATGGAGGGGTGGCGGGAGCTACGGCCCTCGTCCCTAATCTCAGAGGATGACGGCACAATAGCTGGCAGTCGGCAACAAACACAAACCCAGCAGCAGGAGCGGCCAAGGCAACATTTTTTACATTTCTTTTTTAGTCCAGCTTGTTTACCTGACCCAACAATCCCACAACAGAGTATGGGATTAGCTTAAACTTTAAATCCCTAACTATTGCCCCCCCGTTGCTGTCTTGTGAGCCATACTTTGCCCTCTGTTAATATTAGATCAGCTATAATTGGTCACTGATCACTATGGCGATCAGCTCTCCTCTCTCCTCTCTGGTCCCACATCCCCATCACTCTACTTATACTGTAGATGTATGTCGTACTTGGGTGAAAGTTCGGTTGTTATTTTTCACCGCATTTGGCTGATGCATCTCCAGCCTGGTACCTCGGTATCTCGTCCAGGAGGCCTTAAATAAGCCTGATGTGGTGAGAATAGAGGATGTCATTCATGAATCACTTTCCCAGGGCCTTCAGAGCGCAGAGGGCCGCGTTCTCTGTCTCTCTTAGCCTGTGGCTTGGCTGTATGCTTATTCTGTGTTTGTCTTCTTGACATGAAAGCATTTGTTTGTTGTTTTTTTTTCCTTTGAACTTTTTTTCGTTTGATTTTCGTCTGTGTCTGACTGTTTGGGGAGCCCCTCTCCCCCGTCCACCTTACGGGCCGTGTTTGGACCCTGCCAACTTGAATCTCGGTACTGGTGCCGGGTGGCTCTCCGCTGTAGGAGCGATGAGGCAGGTTAATGGAGCCCTCCATCATGCTGGGGGCAGCCACCTGACCTCTCTGACGAATCCCAGCTTCCCTCTGCCTCTGCAGAGTTTAACTCGCCTGCTGTTCTGATGCAAGTTGGAAAATGCCAGAGATTTTAAGCCAGGTTGAATAAAAAATTATATAAGGCCTGGGCACAAACTGTCGTGTTTTTGCCAAACACGTCACTTCTGCTGTTCCCTGGGTGCTTGCGGGAGCACGCTGGCGTGATGGGGAGGCTGTAATTTGTGCATCTATTCCAATAAAGAGGAGTTACACCCGCGTAGAGCTGCTGCTCTCCACACGATTCAGACCTTTTCCTCACGTTTTCCAGGCCTCCTCTCAGCTGACTGTCAGTCCCACCGAGTCTATCTTACAGATACTCGCTGCTTATACTGTATGCACCACCCATTAGGGGGTGTTGCACTGGGAGAGGGGGGCAATGTTGTGGGCTTGTGTTATTGCCTTCAGCTGATATTTTTGCTTGCTCTTATACCAAGCACTTTCGGTGTGTGGCATTGTGATCAGAAGGCTGCTGGTTCAAATCCCAGGGTCACAGAGTGATGTGACCCCCTGCGCCCAAGTGCTGCAAGGATTGTCTGACCCTACTTTGTCTGTTGTACGTCACTCTGGATAATAGTGTCTGCTGAACAAATGTAAATAATGATAGCATGCTAAATGAAACAAAAACAGGACAGCCTTAACTGGGAACTTGTTCCATTCTTTATTGGAAGACCCACATTTTAGGGATCAGCTTCCCATGATCCTTGGTGTTTTTGAAAACAGGCCCGCTGGGGTGTTTAGTGTCTTATGGTTATGCCTTTAGATCAGACCTGCTGCATCCCAGAATGCTTTGCCTTGTAATTGGAATACGTAAGACAAACATTGTACTACAGTATGTAGAATTTAAGGCGTCCTTCATATGACTCAGACTCATCTTATACTAGGCCATGTATCTATACTCATATGGTGAGCTCCGTATGACATCACCTCTGGGGTTTCCCCCTCCCTTGTGCCCAGTGCTACCTGGTGACCCTGACAAGGATCCCCACTCCATGACTCTTTAAGGAACTTGGGCAATGCACAGAGTGTTGCCTTGACGATCGGATGGGCTGTCAGCAATGGAAGAGAGAAGGAGCGAGGCAGGGAGGTGCAGATGCAAGAAAGTCTAAGTGGAGCGTCTAAGAATGGAGGGAGAGCGAATTACGGAGAGAGAGAGGAGGAGAGGCTGTGCGCTTGGTCATCTTCTCTGTTCCACGTTGACCTCGGGGAGCCCAAGCACTCTGGGTTCTCACACCCCAGGATCCTGTCCAAATTCCCAAACCAAAAGCAACGACTCAAGATCCTAATTTTCCGCACCTTTTCTGCCATGACTTTGTCGATGGCTTCAATCTTCACACAGATTTTCCGTGTTTGTAGTTTTTTTGTTCTCCTCCAACATGAACCCTTAAGCATTCCAGAGATGAAAAAGCCTGAACGATCATTGTACTGGTCTGATTAAACTTAGGCAGGTCCCATGTAAGGGGGGTGGTGCGGACTGGCTCAACTGTAAAGGTGCAGGGGTGTTGTCATGTTGTATTGTGATTCTGACCCTTATGGTGGTAGATCCCTTTGAAGCACAGCATTGTCTTTCCACATCAATCAAAACATCACACTTGTGCTGAGTGTGTCGTACGGTTACCCCACTATGTTCAGGGTTAAAGTGCTTCCAGATGTGCTCATATATTCTCAAATGGACCATTGTCTCTTCCAAATGAGTTTGGCAGGCAGAAGATGCAGACCTCTGCAGTGAGGCAGTGCCAGATGTTTTTCGCAACTTGAACATACCTAGCAGTCCTAATAGAAGAGTCTGTGAGACTCACCTGGCTGGAGATTTCCACATTGAAAATGAGCTTTAACCCCAGACTGGTCCACTGCTGCCTTTCTCGTTTAAAAGCTTGCGTGTGTATGCATGTATTTGTGTTTCAGGGTAACTTGCAGCAGAAATGACAGCGCAGGGATCCAAGAGGGCAGTGACAGCCAAACTTTGAGTGGCTTTAGCAGCCAGGACGATTAGTTTTGTGTGTGACCTTTCTCTTAACACCATAGTTACACAGAGTAAATGTGAAGCAGGCTGCTTTAAG
Source organism: Mormyrops boulengeri (assembly GCA_026781065.1). Lineage (NCBI taxonomy): Eukaryota > Metazoa > Chordata > Actinopteri > Osteoglossiformes > Mormyridae > Mormyrops > Mormyrops boulengeri. The sequence continues at coordinate 3,902,091 of JAODLD010000113.1, forward strand.
GGCAGAGTGGTGAGATGTTCCCATGTCTGGTTAGGAGTATGTGATTTGTCCTGAGACAGTGCCCCGCCCCCCAAACCCCCTTAACCCTACAGGGATGTAGCAGCTGACCTTGGTATATGGTCCCATCATCTTCTATACTCCTGCCTCCGTAATTTACTTTAGCCTATTAAGCAGATAGCTCTCCACTCTCATGGAGTGTAATTAAGCATCTCATATCTGGACAGCAGCCTGTGCTGGGTGTCTGCATGACATATGCTGTAGTGCAGATGGTGGTCGGTGGTCATATTTAGAGAGGAAAGTGGGCACAGGCCATAGTGACATCACAGAGGATCTTCTAAACATAGAAAGTACCAGAGTGGTTTAGGCCAGGGGTGCCGTACTGGTACTGCATCTAACACTGAAATATTCAGAGTGGATTTGGGTTAAGGTTAGCTTAGCATCCCCATGTAACACCTCTTAGAAATGTTTCCTCTTCATTGGAATGCTTTGTGTGTCTTATAATAATAATTCCCAACACCCCCCCCCCACACACCACCATTGGAGTGGAAGTAGGTCAGCAAGAAGCGCTCATGAATTCTGGGAAGGGAGAAGCCACAGAAGGTTACCTAGTAGCGGTGACATTTTTTGCTCAGAACTGAGTGTTCAGTGGAGCAGTAAGAGGAGCGGCTCACGCGGTCGGAAATTCCACACAATCGCGAGGCAGATAGGACAGAACATAACAAATGAGGCGACACAGCGAGTCGTGTGTTTTCGCCCAAGCACTGCCACCTACTGGTCAAATGAGGTTTTTTTTTCTATGACGACAATGTTGTGAATGTTTCTATATTACAGCAGGCAATGAGTCACCAGAGATAAGGGGGCAGGCAAATACCCCAGGAGGGGCAAGATTTATTGAGGGAATACAGGGAAATATATACAGTTTGTGGAGCTAACGGGGCTATTGTCACTAATTTGGGGGGAAGCACCTCTTCCCCTCCTGGCAGGCAGGGGTCGCTCAGGAGGCGGCAGTGCCCTCAGAGACGTGCACCTCCAGGCTGTTTATGTTAAGGGCAGGGAAAGCGAAAGTAGCTATCTTCTGTTTTCTCTCCCCAAAGTGCGGGCCTTAAGCTATCTCAGGGCAAACAGTCCCGCCCCCTGTTTAGGGCAATTAGTGACCGGTATCGATGAGGATAACCACAGTTACCATCTGCCTGAGTGGTGCAGGTCGCCCCCTGCTGGTGTGTGGTGGATTCCTAGTGGATCATTGTGTCAACAGTATGGTTCAGCTGATGTAAACAATATAAGTAAAATGAGCTATTTTTTCCAGTGCATCATCTCTTTTTGTATACATGTAATAATTTTCCTTAATGTATAAAACTGAAAGTGATACATCTTTCAATGGGACTCATGACAATGAGTCACGTTATGCAGTATACTTGACATACACCTACTCTAGGTGGTCTATGTCTGGCTGCCTCTGGGCGGTCTGTGTCTGGCTGCCTCTGGGCGGTCTATGGCGGGCTGCCTCTGGGCGGCCCGTGTCGGGCTGCCTAACTTTTCCAAGGGCACCTGATTCTTTAGGAAGTCTTAAGTGGTGGTGAATGACTTAACACACAGGCCATTGGTCATCTGTTAAATTTCAAGTTTTATTGTCATATGTATTTGTTGAATACAGTGATATTCTTGTGCCATAGTTGCAGGGGGTTGGTTGTGTGGGGTGATGGGACAAAGAGTGGAGCAATACAAGACGAGACAAGAGCAAAATAAGAATAAAAACATGGTCAGCATGTGTAGGACCAGAGAATACACAAATAAAATGAGACAAAAGATTGTTGACCTACTTAAATGTCTATTAAAAATAGCTGCACACATGAAAATCCCAGTTTCTACTATTAGACTGATAATTAGGAAATCTGCTTGGAAGAGGACACGAGCCTGTTTTGCCACCTCTATAGCAGCAAACTGTTTGCATGGCTTTCCAGGCGAAAGCCTCTGCTGATGTCACACCCCAAATGTAAGCACCAGGGGGTTGCAAAATGTTGCTGGAATTTGATTGGAAGCAATTTTTTTGCAGCAAACGTCACAGGGGGGTTTGGCGTAAAATAAGTCAAGATCGTGACACATGGTGGTGCATCTGTGATGACGTGGTACTATTTTCCTCCCAAAAGCCCTGGGAATCTAGTTAGGGTACATGGGTTCATGGACTCCGTCAAATACCAGGATCAAAGTCTGTCTGCCTCCACCAGCAGGAAAAGACTGGGCTGTTGTCGAGCCTTCCAGAAGGACAGTCAGCCAAATCCACGCAAAAAATGGTTCATTGACCACAGAATGAGGCAGTGGCCATCCCAGTCCCCCTGGCTCAAATCCCAGTGAAAAGCAGAACTGAAGTATCTACAAACGAGGCTCAAGGACCCTGATTGGATCTGGAGAGAGTCTGTATTGAGAAATGGTCACACATCCATTTAAAGGTGCATTCTTCTTTCATTCCGCATTATGAAAAGGGAAGGCACTCAGAATAGCAAATGCAGGGGTGTCGATAATTGTGGCGTGTAATTACTACATGTGTCAGAAATTCTGGATACCACTATAATTCAGGTTAAAAGGTTTGTATTTGAAGTGGATGGGACATCAATGTGTATCTCAGTGCATATTGCAGTTTTATACTGTATTTATTAATATTTATCACTTTGTTTTTTATGAAATAGGGTGAAAAACCAAGAAGCATAAAATGAGTGTGAGCTGCCGTTGTAGCTTTGCGATTCTTCTTGACGTGACCAGATCGATGTATATGTATGTGTTCACTAAGGTACGATGCCGGCAAAGACAACTTCATCGACTTGATGGAGCTGAAACTGATGATGGAGAAGCTGGGGGCTCCACAGACACACCTGGGCCTGAAGAACATGATTAAGGAGGTGGATGAGGACTTCGACGGGAAGCTGAGCTTCAGAGAGGTACAGGAGGCCGATAGGCCAGATTCCTATCAAATGCCGACGAGGACTTTTATAATACACAGTATTGTGCAAAAGGTCTTAGGCAGACAAAAGCTATTTATCTGTTTAGTAAGTGAGTATTTGCTGAAAAAACACAATTTAACATTATAACACATGCAAATTAACAGTAAAACTATTAAGAATTTCTTCTGTTCTGCAAAAAGTTACCGATTCCTTGTTGGATGGCTAGATGAATGTCGTTTAGGTTTCCAAACCTCTCCTCAGGGGCACCTCAGCTGTTCCATGTGTTCATTAAAATTCACCACCACCTCAGTGAATTAATTGACTTAATTAGTTAAATTACTCAGTGAGGTATTGATTAACCATATGTGGTGTGCTAGTAGCATTGGATGGCACTGGAAATATTGGGGTGACATTAGGAGAGGTTTTGAAATGGCTAAGCTGACACACTTTGACAGACATCATAACTTTACATACACATGAAGATCATTTAAACATTTTTCTTTGACTGCCCAAGACTTTTGCACAGTACTCTAGATTTGCAGTAATAATGTATTGGGCAGACTGTAGAGGGAGGCTGGGTGTAGGGATTTTAATGAGGCTCTGCTATACAAGGCAGGACAGAGGAGTTTGTTGGAAAGGAAACGCTGAACAGCGACAGTGGCTTTTCAAATGATAAATGCAAGTACAGTACAAAGGTATCTATAAATACCGATGCTGCACGTTCATGCACACTCCCCGCCAAAACTACCCTACCAACCCATTATAAACTAAGTAAAATTAGGGTCAGCTGGCTCACATTTGTAGGCACGGCACTGGTGATAAATCACGAGGTGAATATCACCCAAATCCAACCCGGTGCCTCCGTGCAACCTTAATACCATGTTTTTAGAAAAGCTGTGAAACTACAATTACCTTGAAACATAACCCTAAAATTACGCTTGTGCACTGCTTCCTTAAAAATTAAAATGACATCACTGAATAGCTGCAATAGGTTGGCGCCCCATCCTGGGTTGTTCCCTGCCTTGTGCCCAGAGCCTCTGGGATAGACTCCGGACCCCCCGACAACCCTGAATAAGACAAGCAGTTACAGAAGATGGATGGATGGGTGCACGGATGGATGGATGGGTGCACGGATGGATGGATGGGTGCACGGATGGATGGATGACTGAATAAATTTCACTTTACAAATACTATGGAACTGATTTTTTTTCTCCAACTATTAAAAATAAAGCTGTACACAGCAATAAGCATAAGTATACTGCATTAGGGCAGAAGAATCTCTGGTTTCATGCAAATCAATGTATTGAGGGAGCCCAGGGAACTATATGATATCAATTTAGGGAACAAAGATGGGTGCCTAGTCAGCTTGACTGATAACTGGATCAGGAAACGAGCTTGATGGGCCGAATGGCCTCCTCTCGTTTATAAATTTCTAATGTTCTTATGAAGTCGGTGCCCTCTCCGCTGTACATGGTGCTGTTTGCTGTATGGACACTCATGGCCTTGGATCGATTCAAGGCAACACAAGTCAGTACATTCAGCCATTTGTAAGGATATAAAAATTGTTCTTTTCCCTGCCACTCCTGCCTTCCTTCCCAGTTCCTCCTGATCTTCCGCAAGGCAGCCGCCGGTGAGTTGGAGGAGGACAGCGGCCTGCATGCCCTGGCACGGCTGTCCGAGATCGACGTGTCCACAGAGGGGGTCAAGGGAGCCAAGACCTTCTTCGAGGCCAAGGTAGGTACAGCGACCCCCGACATGCCGCTCACCTGTAACTTGGGGCACATCCCAGCAGTCTGCCGTGTCTCTGCCAGCTGTAAATGAGAGAGACTGCCTTTCCCTGAAAAAGTCACCAGTGTGGAACCACCTGCTGCTCATGTCTTTATAAAGGTATCTGAACAGGCGGTAACGCTTTACATTAACTGCACCTTCATAATGCATTCATAGGACATTCATAAGCAGCATATAGGTATAACATCCTAACATACTTTAAGAGCTTTAATATACATTAATAACAAACATTATATGATAACAAACATTGCAATCATATAATGTTTGTTATTAATGTATATTAAATGTATTAAGGTATGTTAGGATGTTAGGGTATACTTACATGCTGCTGATGAACGTTCTGTGACGCACAATGACGAAATCACCTAATGACGCATTTCTCAGAACATAGCCCAGTCGTTAAGTGACACGTGACTGTACAGAATTAGCCATTACTTCTTAGTGATTCATAGTAATGTGTATGAATTAGGGATGGAACGATACTAAAAACTCACTGCACAAAAATATCATAATCATAGGTCCACGGTACGATATTTACCACATCACTAAAATATGTCGAAAAAATGCCCTTTATTAAATAATAAATAAGCATTTTTTATTTGTATACAACTTGCTTTCCTTTAAATTTTAAGTGCTGCCGTTTTCCTTCTTAAAAAAATAAAATACAAAAATAAATATAAAAATAGCCAGCCATGATCTAAGAATGTGTAAAAAATCTGCTTTATTTGTCTTTGGCAGTGGAAGACTGAACTGTGTGTGTATAACTGTGAAATGAAAACAGTGCAGCAGTCGGTAGTAGCAGTCCTTTCATGAAATAAAATTAAAATAATGTATTATTGCAACAGATGGATCTTGCTAACAAAACAAGTCGCACTCAGTGGAATATCAGCGTTTTTAGTATGATTGTGCCCTCTGCTGTTTAAAAAAAAAAACTGCAATTATCGACTCGGAGAGATAATAAAATGGAGCTGTAATAGAGAAATAACCATGTAATTCCTGGTAGATATCGTCACAGTCCCACAACAATATCGAGACCTTTTTTTATCGCAATATCATGAAATCTGATACAGTAGTGCCTGCGGTGCATGAACGCTGTGGTCTACGAACAATTTTGTGAAAAAAAGGCATTGGTTCGCGTAGAAAATTTGGCCAACGAACAGATTCCTCGACCAGATTCCTTTTTTTATACTAGTCTAGCACCGGCGGGGCGCGTATCCCAGCATGCCCCGCGTGCAATTGTAAATAGAAGGACCACAACAGGCACCCAACGAGCACAACAGGCACCCAACGAGCACAACAGGCACCCAACACAAGGTTGTCAGAAGCCGAACTGCAAGATGCACAGACGGTGAAAGACAGGCAAACACACGCGCGACAATAGGTAAACACAACCATTAACATTAACAACAACAATACAAGGGTTAAGGACTGTAAAAAGAGAGCGTGATTTCCCCGGCAAGCAAGTCTCCATGTCTATGCCGCGATGCCTCGGTCCGCCCGTCGCCACACTACATCGTGTTTTTCTTTAAGGTTTTTACTATAGAAACCAGAAAATCAATTAACAAAAAATATTACTTTGTAGGCTTGTGTACGAATTAATCGAATTTCAATGCTTTCTCATGAGACAAATTGTTCATGACCACTTTCCTGGAAGGGATTGTGTTTGTGAACTGCAGGCGCCACTGAATATCCTTACATCCCTAGTATCAACACATCATTGGATAAGCCTATAACTCTTTCTAAACCCTTCAAATATCATGATTATTTTGTAACAATTCCACATACTGATTTGATAATCATGTCGAAGTGGGTCGTCTGAGCCTGTGGTTTTACCGCCAGGTCCAGGCCATGAACGAGTCGAGCCGCTTTGAGACCGAGATCCGGCAGGAGCAGGAGGAGAAGAAGAGGCAGGCGGAGGAGAAGCGGCAGAGGCAAGCCGCCTTCAAGGAGCTGCAGTCTGCCTTCGAGTGACGCTGCCCCGACCCACGTCCCCGTCCGTCAGTCTGTCCTCACCTATGTCTGTGTCCCCACATCTACGTCCCATTTATTACATAGAGATTATATGTATGCAAGAAAAACGACTACATGCAACCTCCGGGAGCTAAGAGAGCAGCGGAGACGGCGACGGACCCGAATCTGGAGGCAGCCAGGAGAGCTTAGGGGAAATATTGCTGGTTTAAGGACGACCAGAGTCAAACGGGAACATAAAGACCTTCATTTGCTACACGGATGCACTGCAGTAGTATGACTTCTAAGAGAAATGCTGTTGTTTAATTATTTGTAATTTTAATATTAATATTTTTTGAAATTATATGAAGGAAATTACATCCATTCATCACCATAACCGCTCAATCCCAACAGGGGTCGCAGGGGGGGCGGGAGCCTATCCCAGGAACAATGGGTGCAGGCGGGAACCAACCCTGGGCAGTCACTATCAATCAACCTACATCGCACACGTTTGGACTGTGGGAGAAAACCAGAGCCCCCTGGCAGAAACCCACGCAAACACAGGGAGAGCATGTGAACTCCACACAGAAAGGATCTGGGACTGAACCCAAGACCTTCTTGCTGTGAGGCAGCAGTGCTAACCACTGTGCCGCCCATCAAGGAAATTGGTGTCTTAAGCAGATTTAATTTAAACTTTTTTAAAGTCACATTGACAGATATAGTCACACTTCCAAGGAGGGGTGACATGGTGGGTCAGTGGGCAGCACTGCTGGTTTGCACCCCCCAGGGATGAGGGTTCAGATCCTGTTCCCCCCATGTGTGGAGTTTGCATGTTCTTCCCGTGTTATGCAGGTCTCCCTCTGCCATACTAAGACATGCAGCTAAGCTAATTAGCATCTCTAAATTGTCTATTGTATGTGTCCTGTGATAGACTGGGATCTTACCCAGAGGCTGTCCTAGCCGTGTGCGCTGTGCTGGCTGGGATCAGCTCCAGGTAACTCCCTAACCAGGTTAAGGCCTTAGAAGATGGATGGAATTGCAGCTGTGGTTTTCAGTCCCAGTTCTGACAGCACACTTTGTATGCCGTTGTTCACTGAGCTTTTTATTAAGTATGCTTATTATCTGTTAACTGAATGAATCACATTGTGAAACCCATTCACTGTCAAGGGATACTACATACATTAAGTCACATGGTTGATAAATACCTGTAGTGATGATAAAAATCAGAAGACCACAGAAGAGATATTTCAAGAAATGAAAAATAGTGTCATTAATACATTAGAAATAGTAAATATCTTGAATGTATTGGCAAACAGAAATGCTGGAGCAGACAAATGTATCATGGTGGTTTACTGTGATGTGCGTGATGTGATTCACTCAATTAACCAATTAACATCCCTGACTAGGAGAGTGAAACTCTCAGCTGTCAGTCCCAGGGCTGAAAAACTCTGAACTAGATAGTCCATCCCTGAAATCATTATTTTAACATTAAGAAGAACCACCACTGTAATATACTGCTAAAATATCGTAATAGCTAGAACTTTGTCGGCATTTTATCATAAATGGAGAAAATAATGTATTTCAGTTAGGACTGCAACAGCAAAGCACAAGAAATGATAAAAGTCACAACATGAAACTCATTTGAGTCAAAAGGTATTTTGGTTTTAAAATGATAGATAATTATAAAACATGTTTAGGTTTGCTTTAGGTTATGTTTCAAAGACTGTGTGTCCTGTCCATTTAATGTGTATAATTGTAAAAATATGCACTCCTCTCTGTAGGTGATATACTTGCCTGTGTACATTTTAAGGGGTCAGTGCTTTCCTCAATAGCAAACATCATTTCAGCTGCATTAAGGAACCTGTGTGTCACTCAAAGATTTTTAACACCCATTGTTCAAGACGTTGAAATATTTTTTGAGTGCTCTAACCCTCTCCTGGATACACTGTCTGGAAAACAGGCCCATGCATTTTAAATGTGTTTTAGAGTTGCCTTTGCATGCTTGGTCGGTGGGCATGTTCTGTGGTATCCGCACTGTATTGTTTTTGCATCGTCACTGTGAAGTTCCGACAATCCAAATTGTGACAGCGACCTGGCCGGTGTCCTTCCCTCCACAGTTATGTCCTCACCTTGCCGTCAGCCCAAACTGCCTTAACAGTGCGAGATTCACCTGCAATCATAATTACTCTTGTGTGTTTTTATTTTGGTCTGGCAACATCTGACTACTAAGGGTCAAAAAAGCTTTAGAAAACCTTTAGTTTTAGAAGCACTTACGTAATCGTGTCATACATATAGTATTTTCGTGTTTTGCATTGAATGTGTAACTGAAACTTATTGGCTGTGTAAATGCTTAAAGAGCATTAATTTCCCAGTTGTTTTAGTGATTATTTAAAGCAGGGTGGGGGTCCTTTTTTCATGGAAGGTTAAGGTTCTAGGGTTGTCAGTTTGTTAATGACTTAGTTACATGTGTAGCACCAGGTGGACTTAGATCGTATCTTAATAATAGCTTCAGTAAAGCAATCAAAAGCAGCGGTAGAGGAGAAATCAACCCTACACCCGTGGAAGAAACGGATTTCCCCACTGCTTGTTTAAAATGTATAGTAGTAACCCTAATAGGTGAAAAATCCATCATTGATCTACCAACCAGGGCAGCACCCAAACATTCACCAGCTAGGGGCTTACAGCATGAACTTTCACAGCAGTTGTAAAATACTTCTACAGATAAATGTAAATGCCACTTGACAGCAGCACAATGTTACCGTAAACTCATATAACCCAAAGGAGTTCTTAAAGATGGTTCCTGAGCCACATGAATAGTGAGTAGAGAAGACTCCTGTTGGGTCTGGGAAGAATGTCAAAGGTGCTCTAATCTCAGTGCTTCCTCTGCTCTGCTTTTGTGCGCATTTATGCATTTTATACGCTCAGCCTCGTTCGAGTGTCCTTCCGGCATCTCGGCTTGTGTGACGTTTGAAGGTAATGCTTATAAACTGGGAGAACATCAGTTTGCGCAGTGACCATGTGAAGCGCCCTCTAGTTGCCACAGGAGGAACTGCTGAACATATGAGGATCAGCAGGGGGAAGGCTGGCGTTTTTCTGGTTTCCAATTTCCCATAATTTGTTATTTTATTTCCTTAAATAACACTGTACGTGGGTTCTCGGAGGTTCTGTCAAAGATTTCTGTTTTTTTGTGTTGAGTGCTTTCCACGTTAACATTTCTATTAAGTTCTACCAGAAATGTGTTCAAACAAAAATTTAGCACAGGAATATCTATATTGAAATTAAGATTTAATTTGGCATTGTGCTAGAAGGAACAAACTGACTCCGCTGTAAAGATGATATTACGTGGGTGTTTTGTTTTGTCTGGATTTTGTCTTATCGGTTGAATTTAAGAGGGATATCGTCAAGTGCGATGCAGCTGAATAAACCGATTGACGCTACTCTAGTCTTTTTGTGAACGGCAGCATTAACGGGAGAGTTTTTAGTTTTTAAAGAATAAGCATTTAAACAGCCATAAGGTCATCAAGTTCATGCTTCCTATAAAGTATCGCATATGTGTTCGTTGTTTAAACTGAAAAAAGTTACACCGTGGCACAGTACTATCGGTGTGAAACTTAAGAAATTATTTTTCCATGAGAATAAAAAGACAGATGCTTTTAGTTTTGTATAGTGATTGTTTCTTTGTGAGGGTAAGACATTAATAAATTCTCTTTCTCCTAAAGAGGCTATTCGCCAGGTTGTCTTGCTCTCCTGCAAATGACAGCCGGCAATGTAGTAATCATGATGTAGTAGTTGTATTACCGTAGCGGCGTTGGTGTCACACTAGCTTGTGGGCAGTAGCTGCATGTCAGATCCTGTTGCACTGTTCACATTATGTCAGTACCCTGGTAATCTTTATAGAAGCACGCAATTCAATTCCCGCAAGGGTCATATCTGTCAAATTTTGGATTGCAGACGTGTAGAAACCCAAGCTCTGTAAGGACAATTACTCAATGCATATTTTTCGAAAGGGAATGTGTTGTATCCAGTGTTCTGTAACATGTGGCTATTCTTCCTTTATACATATACAGCTGGGGGATAAATGAAACGGATAAACAAATATAGGATTCAAGCTAAATACTCCTCAGCATCCTCAAGGGGAGGTGTCTTTCTGTGTTGTATACTGCTGTATTTGAAACTTGTTAATGTACTCACAATTTCCTGCGAGCTTGTGCCAAAAAAGGAAGGTGATTATATATATATATATATATTTTTAAGTCCTAAGTCCTTGAACCTTGAAGTCAAGCGTAACTTAAGCGTAAGCTCCCAGATAAATAACTACAGGTTTTCTCGAAGGAAAATTAATGCACCTCAGTTAAACTGGGAGAATATAAGCGTGCAACGCCCGAAGCTGCTTTTAAAGCTGTTCTGCTCTGTTCTAAATCATGTCTGTCGGGAGACATACTAGCCCACTGGCACTAGGCGGTCATTGTGTTTCCCTGCATGTCCAGTGTCCACTTGGCCGATTAAAATAGCCATCGTTACTGTACCCCATACCTTTCGTATTGTTTCATGTTGCTTGGCCGCGTTGTGTTAGATATCAAAATTACCTGTCGAGTTTTCAGGTTCCATAAATTTCTCAGGAAAACAGCATCTGCTCCTGATTTTGCAAAGGATTTCGACTGTCACACTACTTTAATTAAGTAAGAAAATATAATGGAAAAAATAGTCGATAGTTCGCGTATTAATCGATTCCAACAGACATCAAGTAACCCCCTTTTTCGGGTAACTGACCCTATAACCGCAAAGACAGCACTGGGAAATGAGACTTGCATGGCAATAAAACCAGCCTGTAGATGTGATGTACTTCGTGAAAGGGGTCAAGGCCTGTTTGTCGCGCCGTGGACGCGGATTGCCGCATGGGCAGCTGTAGTTCTGCGTATGATGAGCGAAGGAGGAGTGGCTGCGCCGTAGTTTTTCTTCGAGGCTTACTGTACTATGTCTTGACTGGTGCCCTTTCGGAATCGAGTAATATGTTCTGCCGACGTAACACTCAACTTCCAAGTACATTGAACACTGAATGCAAATGAATCTTCTTTGATAATTTCCTGGATTAAACACACGGTCAAAGCTTTCAGTTGTGTGTCGTAGTCTCCATTTTACATTAATCGTCTCTTAGTAGGCTTGTAATATTAAACGAGTGGCTAATACATTTATTTTTGATTTTCTTACAAAATGTATAATTATCATTGTAACAATAAATAAAATCATAATTGTCCACGGTTGTTGGTTGGTTTGTGACATGTTCATGCCATAAAAAAGTGAATATGGGTGTGAAGGAGCCAGTTACTTTTTTGAATAGTTATAATAAATCTATAGATTTCTGTTTGCCTATTGAAACCTACAGATATTCAAAATGAAAAATTAACCTTATTAACCCATTCATAACCATATGAATCTCAGTTTTCGTTGTTTTTACACACTCCTTCATTTGTATACAATGAATAGTGGGCAGATTTGTAGTGTAGGGTAATGCCATTTTAACTCAACAAATTCCACTTTTGGTGTTGATGAAATTTGGTATGTAAATTACATATTCCTTCCAATGCTCAAAATGATTTGTTTGTTTATTTACAAAAACATTTCCTGTTGAGATAGTGCTGCCGATAGCAAAAAAAGATAGGCCTAATTCAGATTGTGGTAAATTTGTTAATATTACAGCTACATAACTCGGCTATATGTCATTGGAAAGCTCAAAAATAGTTCTTTTCTGTGCTACACTTAGGTATACTTTCACTTATATTTAATGAAATAAGCGGATTAAACGTAAGTTACATTGTTCTTGTGAGTTCAGAACATTGTAACTCCTACACGTCTTTGAATGACAATTCATTTTTATCAGAAGGCAGATAAAAAGTAGTTTCTTCCAAATAAAGTGAAATCTTTTTACTCCTCCCTAAACAGCATTTTTTTAGTTTGTACATTTTGAAGGTTCTTATCTCGTGAAGGGGACCAATAAATTAGTCAATGCTTTGCATACAAACACGTAGGCCTACATACCTGTAGGTATTTCACTATAAAAATGGAAAAATGTTACTCCAAGCACTTAACTGCTTTTTTTATAACCAGAAGTAGCAAAAAATGTAGTTTGTGTGATGAACTTGCGAGATCACCTTGAAAAAAGAAACTTATGCAAGAGTTGATTTTACCGTGCCATGAAAAATACTTTCCAACGAGTCATGTTGCTGTAATAGTGAAAAAGTTATAGCTCAACCAGAAACACTATGAATTATCACGTTTTTACAACAACAATAATACTACTACTACTACTACTACTACTACTACTACTAATAATAATAATAATAATAATAATAATAATAATAATAATGATGATGATGACAGGGAAAAGAAAACGCATTTCCATTACAATTGTCCTACGTTACTAACCGTAGGATGTCCTTTTTCGGCCACCGTAATTTAGTTAGGGACGGCGCAGAGTTTACTCGTTAGCTGAACGTGCAGGGTTTTTTTGAAATCACATTTAAATATATTTCAATTTTGAAAGCCGGAAAAAATGAACATTCAACCGTCGAACCCGAACAACCCCATAGTGTTCTTTGATATAACTATTGGTGGTCAGGTAAGATAAAATGATACTGTAATACGGTAGTCACGTTACATTAAATTGTCAGTTACAAAGTTCCTGTCTCAATAATCAAAGAATCCTAAATTTGTCCTGGTTGCTTTACTTTGCTAAATGTGTTCTTTCGATCGTATTGATTCCTTTTTATGTAAGTGGATGCTTTTTCGTGAGAGGTTTGTGTAGTTCATTCATTACTCGTGGTGGCCGCCATTCTCGCTAACTGGCTGGTATAGTATTTTAAATTTAAAAAGAATATAAAATAGTATAAAACGAAAACCATATATTGGTATATGTGTGTGGCTTTAATGCGAACAGCATGCAGAGCAGACTGAGGAATTCTGCATTAGAAAACTTTTATTGGCGCTAGTACAATACATTGCCAATAAACGCACTTTCTATTAAACTGAATGGGAAATGGTCCCATTGTTAAGGATTTGAAGCGTGAGACCGGTTAGCCATAGAGATCTTTTCGTTTGAGGGTAGAATACCGTTTTCAGTGTAGTCTGCTGAAAGATGCTCTTCACCTCGGAGGTTTTGTGATTACTCATAATCTGTTACCTCTGATATCTTAAAAAGATTCATGATGTATGACCGAATGAACACACTTCAGTAGTCAGTTGCGGGGTCCAGAAACCTCCGAGGTAGTTGGACTTTCTCAGCTTCTGAGAAAAGAGACACGATTGGGCTTTTTTCACTAGGTTGAAAGGTGTTCAGTGACCACGTAAGGTTCTCTGAACCCCGATAGTCTTGAAACTCGACAGTCTTTCTGCCTTCTTTCTGTGTATATGACGTGTACCGTGCTCTGTTCTTCCTGAAGGATCAGTTCTCTGGATTTTTTATGTTAAGGATGAGGCTGTTTTCTCTACATCATCCTGTGAAGTTCAGGACTTCCTCCCTGTATGCTGCTTCATTCTTATTGGAGGTCATCCCTACGATGGTTAAGCATTAAGAACAGCCTTGGGTAACAACCACGGTTTGTAACATAAGAGAAACGTCTTAAGGGTGAATTTCTATTAATGTACCATCCGGAAATGAACGTATGGGGGAGCCAGAGAAATACCCCCGTTGTTATTTCAGGGAATGACCAGCAGAGGGTGCTGGCAAGTTTCAAGTGGCCCGCTACGTTAGAAGACGATGAAACGTTAAATTTATAGCGCCACACTGTCAGAAATAAAAGTACCAATTTGTACCTTTGCTTGTCACTGAAGCAATGCGGTATTTTTGTACCATTGGGGGTACATTAAAGTTGTTTGTACCTTGGGGATGTTCCTCTGAGTCCATTTCTTTACCTTAAAAGGTGCAATTACCTACAGCTAAGGGTACAGTTGACAGACCCTTGAGGGTACAGCCCCAGTGATAAGCAAAGGTAGAAACGGGTACCCTTTTTTTCTGACGGTGCAAGAGATGGAGATGGGTTTGCGCAACAGCTGTGGTGCTATAATAATGTTAAGTAACTAGCATGATATATCAGCCTAGTCATCAATTGTTAGTGGTTTGTTTAGCAAAGAATTAACCTGCTTATGTGAAATTTATCAAACTTGTTTTCATGCATGCTGGTGGTTAATAATTTCTAGTATAATTTCATATTTTAGTTTGATCTTACAGTTCTAATGGGGTGTAAACGACTGGTACATGCCGGGGTACCTGCACTGTGTACTTTCCTCTTGTTTCCACGCACAGACCATTCTGCACAAGGTGAGACGCCGAGTCTTTTATCGGCGGAGCTCATGTTCGTACACCCAGCTTGTGTAAACTTGCCGCATGCCTTGTTTGTGTAAGAACTCTACCTGTAAGGAGAGCGGTCATTGGTACCTTCAATAGCACATGGCCCTAGAAAACAAAGCTTTTTCAGAAATGACATTGTGGCTTTGTAAAGGATGGGGAGTAGCTTTCACAATTGGGTATTATATGTATCCATAAAACTGGGCTGAATGCCTGTTTGCAGTGCCGTGAAATCAATGGGGAGTAACTAAAATGCGCTCTGGATTTTATTCAGTTAAGAAACCACTAAGAAAGTGTATGAAATGTGCTTGGTTTCCTTTGCGGACAGCCTTTTGGGGATACAAACTAAGCGAGGGGGGGGGGGGGGAACTGTTGCTATGTTCTTACTTGAGTTGCTGTGGGTTCCTACCATTCTTCAGTCCAAATTCAGTTGGAAAGCATACATTTGTGACAGGATCATTTAGGCCGCTTACTGTTGTTAAATGTAAAACAAATGGTACAGTGAGTGCTAAATGGTATTGTGTGCAAATTCAAGGCAGGAACAGGCTTCTGGGTAGCTCCTGATGGTTAAACTACACCTGCTATTAAGTAGCATTATCATGCTTGTACTATGTGCTTTTCTCACTTATCTGGTGTTTTAGCTTACAGACTGAAAACTATTATTAACCACAGGAAAGTGGTTTTGGTGGGCAGTTGGGAATGCCTGCAAGTCACATGGAAAAGGGCTACTCCTTGTACTGCTTTATTTTGCGAGCACAACCTCCGGTAGCTGTGATTTGTGACATGGCTTAGATTTTACAGCCATGCAGAAAGATTTAATCATGTGGTCATACGTCCTGGCAAAAATGTGGAAATGCTGGCCGTATGCCGACGTTCCTTGTGGCCTATCCTATCACACTCCTCAGAAAAGGGTCCCACCTCTCAGTCACGGTAACACACTCAAGTTACAATTTTTCTGCATTTGGTAGCTCAATTGCAAAGGATCTTAATGTTTTTTTGCAGAAATTCACACAAAACCGCAAGGAGAGGTTTATTAGCTTTAAGTTGATTTTCAAGGGGGAACCAAGAGTTGTGTTTCTATAACATCTCAACAGACATCTGTACATTTTACAATATGCAATGGAAATTGTCAGGAACAGAACTTTACAATGTAGTCTTTTGCCTATTCAGTTAGTGCTGTCCATGTTTAGCTGTAATGTCAACTTCCTTGTATTTGTGTTATTTATACAGATTTTCTTGTAAAAAAGGCCGTTTTACATATTAAATTGTGTTCCAGTTCACTTTTGCAAAAATAAATCTTTGTAAAGCAAGTAGGTGTTAAATATTGACATGAAATGTTCTAAATCCACACATGACATCCTTATTACCTTCAGTAGTGCTAATTTAGCATTGTGTAATGGCCAGTCATTTCTAGTTTCTGGCTGGGAACATGCTGACCATCACATTCACTAAAACTTACGTTTTATTTTCTTAAAATACCAAAAAAAAAAAATTCAAGCATGTTTGGATATTTGCATATATGCCTTTATTCTGCTGCCATTTTTAGCGTTGTGAGAGAATTGGCGGATTCCTTTAGGCACCAAGGACATTCCTGAGGGGTGCAGTTTTTGAGTTATACCAGCAGGGGGTCTGTCATCTCTTTGCCAGACACCGTGTAGATGTGCTCGGGTACTGTGCCTTGCCAGTCTAGTCCCGGCTGTGCGTGCCAGTTCAGCGTCCACATGCACGTGTCATCCGGGAGCTTGGCGCCACAACCCAGCCGGCCACCTTTGTACCAGAAGATGGTCGCCACCATGACACTGTTGGCACACAGAAGCCAGAGCAAATTGACCATTATGTAAGAAGGTGTGGCAAAACCAAGCAGCGCGCAGGCGATGTTGATGATCAGGAAGGGGGTCCAGTTTAGGGCGAAGCCCAGGGCGAGGTTGAGGAAGAGGGGGCGGACCAGCTGCACTGCCGGCCCAGGCGTTACCAACACCTCTCCCTCGTCATCGATTGGCTGCGTCCCATCTTCCGGCTGGCCGGTAGCCAAGTGGCCAGTCCACAGCGATGCCCTGTGGCAGGACAGCAGCAGGACGAAGACGATGGCCACGGAGAACACCATGCAGAAGGCGAGCACCACGGAGGAGCCGCTCACAGTGCAGAGCAGAGCCACGCGTCGCCCCTCGTCCGTCACCTCCACCACCGCCGTGTCCGTGTGCCAGTAGGAGTGGAGAGCGGCCAGCAGCCAAACGAGCAGCACCAGCACACAGCAAGCGGGCGGTCTCCAGGTCTGTGTGCGCTGGGAGCCCAGCCGCAGATGCAGTGCATGGTCCAGGAGCCCCAGCAACAAGACGGGGAGCGGCAGGAAGGCGTAGATGGCCGAGGCGTGCGCCAGCAGGAAGCACATGGAAACAGACCCGGCGCTTTCGGCGTCGCGGCCGCAGAGCCACACGTACGCGATGCAGCACAGCAACAGTGCGTCAGCCAGACACAGGGAGGCGCCGCTGATCCCCATGAAGGAGCCCCTCAGGCTCCGAAAGCAGGAGGCCAGGATGAGAACATTGAGGCCCACCTTGAACAGCAGGAGGAACATGTAGTGCAGGGTGTTGTCCTGGACACCGCTGGCGTTCTCAAACCACGTGACCATAATCGCCATCATCCTGTGACCTGCAGCCTTTCCTGGTTACCATCAGCCGTGCGGTGCCCGTCTTAGGTACTGATCATCCCATCCACATCACCGCCTTCGGTCTCCGCCTGTACAGGAAACCAGTTACAATCAAGACGCATCCCTGCCACAATCTTTATAGCTTAACTGAAAAGCAAAGTCCAATGGACTCCTTGCAGTTAATTTTGTTTAATTTAAATTTTTATTAGACCTAACAATTATGCGCCCGTTAGCGTGAGGTGGCAACGTGGTTTGTCTGAAATTTGATTCCGAGCCTTTCAAGAAGCGGCCCATACGCGATGCGGAAGGACCTCCAGCGTTTCCCTGCCAATTTTACTTAACGACGTAAAGTTTTACTTGTTTTACTTGTGTAAAAAACTGTGTTTCTCTTATTTGCGTAACTTAAGCTTAAGCTTAACTTGTTATAGAAGATAAAATGCAGTTCACACACCCACTGCCTAACTGAGCCGGTAATAAAATTGTGTTTTCCGTCTTGAGACGCACAGAATACGTACCGATGCGAATTAAGCCTTTCAGGTTGTTGTGATTGGCGGCGCACCTGTAGCCCATAATAACCGGCTCAGTGCGGCCACTTACTTTTCGTAGTAACCGATTTCCCGAAACGTCTATGCATTTATTGCCGCTTGAATTATTTATTTGCCAGATGCACTAGATTGATTTTCACGGTCGTCATAGCAGAGAGAGCACCCCCCCCCGAGTCCTACCAGGAAACCAGTGGCCTCCGGCATCGTAACCAGCAGAATCGCACTGTATGATCGCGAAAGATAAATTTCCACGAAAGTGAAGTTAAATGATTTGGAGAATTGGCGCAAGTGCGGCTGAATGCACAAAGGAACCGCCGCCCAAAGCGGGGGGGTTTGGGAGCCGGAGCGCCGCTTACCTGCCGGTGCCGGCTGCCCACCTGCGCGCCTTGTGTGAGCGGAGCTCCGCGCAGACTCGCCTTTTGTCGCCGGCATGGGGGCGTGTGACAGTCACGCCCCTGACTCCCTGCACTGGGATACATCGTCGCTCCGCCCACCTCCCCCTGCGGCTTTGGGAGGCGCCTCCAACCATCTGGCTGAATATTCTCCTTTACCTCTCTGACCCAGGGACGGTCAATCATAGGTGACATAGGCGGGCGCCTAGGGCGCCACTTCCTGAGGGGGCGCCGGCTTCCCAGCCAATTTCACTTCGCTTCAAGTGGGGGTGCCCGCGGTGATCCTCGGTTAGGACCGGTGTTATGTATACGTTATAGTTTTATATTGGAATCATTTTTTTTTTTTTTTTTGCTATTAATGAGAGATCTTTTCACACAGCAATATGTATTGACATGAATGTTATGGATCATTATAGCAATGAAAAACGTAGGTTGATTATAGTCCTTTGTAAAACTGGTACTGCAAAATACTCAGAGGATTGGGTAACCGAGACGTTAGGTTTGTCACGCTGTAATCTAACTTAATCCTGCATTTGTGACCTGCCCAGTTTTACACAGCATTTCCTTGTCATTTAAATGCATTACCTTCAACGGATTTTTCATAGTTGTGCGTTTCTGTCGTACAGCAGCAGTATTATAAACGCTGGAGAAGAAAAGGCAGCTCAATGCTGGCAGAATAAAGCGGTGAAATGTGTGCTGGGGGTCTTCCGTTTCTGTTGGGGACTTTCAGGGCTGGACTAAGGACAGTGGGGGTCCCTGGGCTAGAGGCATTTTTGGGGCCCTACCTGCACAAAAATATTTCGGAGTATACAAAATAGAGTGTTATACATATCTACTTTAAACGTTTCACAGTCAACCAGAGGAAAGTCAGAGTTGCCAACTTGGGTCAGCTGGCTGGCGTGAGATTCTCACTTTGAGACAATTCTGCACACACATGCACACGCATTTACATGTATGTAACAGTTTATTACCTTGTAAATGTTAATGATGTAGCTAATTTTAGGTTTATAATGGGAAAATATAGATTTGCCATAAGATTTCCTGTGTGAGCGTGAGTGTCTCACCAGATACGTGACAGTTGGCATCACTGGAAAGTAAAGGACTTATACAGCATCTAAGCTTTAAAATTGATGGCTGAAATGTGAAGAACAGAAAAATATAGTATGATGTTTCAAAGATTATCTTTAATTGGCCATTGCTGCACAGACAAGTGGACCTGAACTGTTAAACCACTGCAAAGCCTGAAAAATGGGATAGATGCTCTTTATTAACTTTGTGTTTTAGGAGTGAAATGATAATGAGACAAAGGTGAAAAGACAGCAAAATGACAAGCTAGGAAACGGCAACAGTCTTCTTAAAAGGAGTATGAATAATGCCATCCATCTCACAGTTTCAGTGCTGTGTGGTTTAAAGAACGACAAAGTACTAACTAAGGACCCTATTGTAATAGCCTACAAAACAGGAACGTGAAATACTGCATAGGCCACACTATACTAACACAGACCGATGCTTGCTTTTCAAAATGTTACTTTTCTGGATGTCTTTGCAGCAGAGTCCTTGATCAAATCACTAAAATTAAATCAAATGAAGTCAGACTTGTGCACTCTACTTTAGCGTTAAACACGTCTCAGTTTCGGACTGTGGCAGGGTGATGCCCTTATATTAGTGTTATAACGTTTCAAATTTGTCTTGATTTCAATAAGTCTGTGACTGTGAGAGAGATGATGGATCGCTACTGGATTATGGGTGACTGGTTTAAAAATATCCTATGAATTTTTTTAGCACCTTTCTCGTGTATGTCTTTTTTTTGTTTCAGTTCTCCACTATAGCACTGTTGTCTGTTATGACAATATCTATAGAAATTGAACAGCCCTTTCTTTGCACAACCTCATAGCCTTCCCCCTGAATAACATTAAACTCAATTAACGCTAAGCAGTGGTGACAAACGTACATGTAAACAAATGGGGGGGGGGGGGACGACTTTCCAACAGCGCGTTCACCGGCGCTGCAGAGTTTAATCAACTAAGGCTACGTCCACACTGCTGATTTCAAACGAAAATGATCCCCATCCACACTGCTGATTTCAAACGAAAATGATCCCCATCCACACAGTTTTCACATCATTTACGAACCTGCATCCATACATACTGAAACGAGCAAGAACATATATGACGTGATTATTAGCCTACACTGTGTATGCCTGGGACTGGTAAATTAGTTTCAGTGACACCGTGTCACACGCTATTTAGCTGCATAACAGGGAAAGTACCATTGACAGCACCTCCACTATACCCACCATGTTGGAATACAGTTTGGTCACCTGGTCACCCTGCATGGAAGTAGTCAGACAATGAGAAGGACTAAATGGTGGGATCAAACAAGGGATGGGCCATGTGATGGGTAAGGACCAATCGGAACACTTTTTAGAGTCGGTGTTTTCAAGTCTGTTTTAACTTATCCTCACTGTGACTCTAAAATGGAGTTTACAAAGGTCTCCTGAAAGCACTGGGATAGTTTAGTCTCAGTTTTTGCTTTTTGTCCAATTGTCCTGTGTCTTTGTTTTTAAATGAAAACATAGCAGCGTCGAGGTAGCCCGCGGTGGTTGCCCATTAAAAAATTGCCTATTAAGATTATTTTGGGGGCCCTACAGCTTGGGACCCAGGGGTATACTTCCTTGGTATTTGGGAAATAAATACAATTTATCTTTTAAGTTTGCTGTCAGAATACACCATCTGGGTTAATATTATAATAGAAAGTTCCAGAACAAGATCTGTGGTGCTAAGTGTAGGGGCTGTGTGCAGGTCAGTAGGTTATGGATGTGTACCCTTACCATAGGTTCGACTCCAGGTGCCTGTCGGGAACCCAATCTTGAACCCAAGTTTTCCTCACTTGTCACTTTGGCAAAATTGTCTAAATACATAAACAAAAGACCACACACACATAGACTAACAAAACACACACATCCAATACACCAGAGTGTTTTTCTTATGTGCAATATTTCAAGTGCAATTCCACAGTGTTGTACACACCCATACATATACATATATAGTTTTTATCCTATTGTTTTTTAATTTTTGCTGCTCTATTCTTGTACTGTCCACTTTCTGCTATAGCAATGCAAATCTCTCACTTGTGGGACTAATAAAGGATTATCTTATCTTATAAGTGTTTGATTGTGTAAACTTTAAATCATAAAGATACTGGAAATTGGGGTGAAAGTTCAGGACTTCAAGGTAAAGGAGTATTTGGAATTTCAGATGAAGGCTTCCGATTTTAAAAAGCAAATCTGGTTGTTTGCCTGTGAAAGCTGGAAGCGACGTCCAGCCCAGGGAGTGCGAGGTTGTCCTGGCAATCATTGACTCCTATATCAATGGTGAATTGTGAGATGGAAGTGAGGCTTTTCTGTTCTTGTCCTTTGACTTTTGCACCACCTAACATGATTAGCTTGTTGAAGCTTACAGGGGATTTTCGCTTTAATCCTGCATGAAAGGCCTGCTTTGCAGGGGCGGAGCAGCGGATGTAGGTGGGATTTTCGTAAGGAGGGGGAATCCATTGGCCCTTGTGTATATGTTTGGCCTTCTGTCACAATATACATGACATGTTCTGTGAAAGACACGGGTGATCAAATAACTTGTTTGAAAATATTAGCTGACCTTCAGTGAGATCCTCCTCTGGCACTGTATATTCTGGTATAGTGCCTTCAAGTAAAATTTGGTCAACCAGTCCCCCTTTAGTGCATCTGCATCTTTTGTCCAGTCGAAACAAGTAAGGTTTATTACAGAAAACCTCTTGGCATGTTAACCTTTAACCTACCATTGTTGAACCAGCTAAGTGGTGAATAGCCATTTGTTGCTATACATAATCACCCAGTATACTTTCTTTGTGTACATATGTCAGTGTATATGCCTCGTGTTTATTTGCGCAGATAAGGGCGTGCCTGTGTACATGTTTCGGATTCACTTGCCAATTTGGGTAGTTAAGCACTTCGTTCAGGCTGATTCACTGTGAATGTACGTGCGCATACGTACAGAGGGAGATGGTGGCGGGTCAAAGCCGGGTGCCAATAAGTGAGATGGAATCCTTGTTCTTTTTATTTGTCTCTACTTGTGCAGCCTGCTACAGTTGCCAAGAACCAAGCTGACGGTGATCTCAGCAGAACCTGTTGCGTCATCTAATTTCATAGTATTTCCTGTTAAGGAGTGAACGTATGAAATGTTTTTGTTGTTGATCATCTCTGAAAGTTGACTTTGCGGTCACTGGGTGAGACTGAACAGTAGCCGTTAGTAAGTAAGTAATTATTTTCATGCATTAGATGCTAGTGCCCAACTTAGCTCTGCATGGTCATCTAAGATCTAACATCATCTCAATCCATAAGGACTGTTTTCAGAAGATAAAGTGCTACACATATTCAGTGACGACAGTCAAATGGAAATCAAAGAGCAGCCCTTGGGAAGAGTGGAGCACGGGACAGTATTCATGGCCGAATCACATGTGGGTCCAGCGGGCTGACCAGCTAGGCAGTTTGGAGGTTCATCTGGTATGATGAAGATTGGATCATCCAGGTTTTATATAAGAGAAATCCAGTGTTACGGTGATTTCGGTGAAGGCAAATTTCACACTGGATGTGTTTGTTACTGTTTCCAGTGCTTAAATAATTAAATATTTACTATTGGTATAAGGCAGGGTTGGCCAACCTTACCCAGAAAGAGCCGCTGTGTATGCAGGTTTTCGCTGCAACTCCCTAATTAGGTCACTAATTAGAGGACTGGCACACCTGGGGTTGAACAGCTGACCTAAAGGTTACCCCAAAAAGCTGCATACACACCGGCCCTGTGCGGATAAGATTGGCCACCCCTGCTGTAAGGGCATAAATATTCAAATTCGCAGAGGCTGTTGAGTCAATATTATACCTTAGTTGATTTAAATGTGTGTCTGTGTGTTGAGATAATCTCTGGCTGATGCAAATGAATGTGAGAATTAAGCATGAACTACACTAATATGGCATTTCTTTGTAACAGTCTTTGTGTCTGTGTGTGTGTGTGTGTGTGTGTCTGTGTGTGTGTGTAGAAAATGAAAATAAATGAGCTCTATAACAGAACGGATGAAAATAATGAGATGTAAATAACTGACTCAATATGAATGAGTTAGAAAGTCGAAACAAAGGGTCTGTAGTTGCAACGGAGACCATTAACATCATCCGATTAGTGATTCCTGACGTCGGTTAGCTGGGCCAGTGAAGGGGTCTGTTGGACTTTCTGAAGCTGGACTGTACAGCAGCGCCTACAGGGTGTCCATCACTGCCTACGTGAGGAATGTCAGTGAAGAAGCAGGGCATTCCTCCGCTCCATAGCCATCCTTCCCGGGCTGCATTTCACATCAGGCTGCCATTTATTTGGGATGTTGCAGTGTTAAAAAAAAAAAAGCAATTTCCTGCACCCAGTCAATGAAATGATCAGTCATTTGAGTTCACCTTGAAATGAGTTTAACCCCAATGTAAGAGGCTGTAGAAGCTCACCTGGCTGACATCAGACACCAGCCATTCTGCTGCAGGTATAGTTCTTACCTGTCAGATGCCACCAGGGGAGCATGTGTTCCCGCAGGCGTCAGCATGTGTCCCTGGCCCGGAGCGAGGCTCGCATGTCCTGCAGCTTTGCATGCATTCCCGCAGGCGCCAGTCTGTGTCCCTGGCCCGGAGCGAGGCTCGCATGTCCTGCAGCTTTGCCTCTTCCCTCGCTGCCCCGGTCTGAGGCTTTAGGTTCAGACTGAAGAGGAAATCGACTGTGTCCTTCTCGCTCGCTGCTGTCACTCTGTTCGCCTCATTGATACCGTGAGACAAACGCTTCTTTTCAGTGGGTCTGAATGCCCCCTCCCCCCCCCCACCCCCTCTCCATGCCGTCCGGCGACAGCCCGGCGTTTGTAGGCCTCGTTGTTCAGCGTTCACCAGTGCTGAGGCGGGGGTGGGGGCCCACATTAGTGATACTGGCCCAATTGCAGGCATGCTTAAACACGCCCCCACCACCACCACTCCCCAGAGAAGAACACAAAGGCTTCTCCCAGCACTACCACTCCCCAGCCCAGGCAGCGCACATTTCTGAATAGGCCTATATACATTGTTATTGGGGTTTTCATTTTGCAGGAAAAAGAGGAATAAAGGTCGTATCCTGGCAGCAGGCCGGCACAGGAAGCGCCGTCACGCTGGGTGGGGGGCTGCACGGAAAGCGTTTAGGCGCCACACAAACCTCGACATGTACGTCTTTCACCAGGACGCAATTCCCTTCCATTTTTTGTGGAGATTAGACGCAGCCTGTTCTCAGTCCCCCTCAATCTCGCATGTAAAACGGGTCACATGATGACAGCAGTTACTCTCTTTGCAGTTTTCTCCTGCTGTTTCTGGAATCTTCTATCATTGGTCCCTTCATTAATTGCTGGAGTTAATGTACAGGAGGGTAGAATCTCAGAATCTAACTTAATACTTCCCATTTTTCTTTTGTAGTCTTTGTGAACCTTTCTTAGCATTGCAGGTTACGCTGACGCATTATGACAGTGTCGGGGAGTAAAGCCTCTGAGATGAACGCTGGTTCCCCTGGGTCTTTTCCCGAGGCCAACATGACGGGTCGCGAAGGCAGCAGGTCGAAGACGGCCTGACACCTTTCCATCTGGTGAAATGACAGAAATTCTGAATCATACCCCTGTCTGCCCATATCATCTGCAAAGTTAGAGTCAATATTGACAAAACCGTTAGGGACATTTGCATTGTATATAGGAAGCCTGTTAATGGAGATGATTAAGTTCATTAAGAGTTCTGCTGTAAATAAGAGAACAGAAAACCAAGTTTAGGCCAGGTTAGCGCACACAGTGCAGTTTCAGTTGAAGCACGTGAAACAGGATGGCTAGACGATGTTCCTTATCACTGCTGAGCACCTGGCACAAAGTGCTCTCCCTGGAGTGGATGAAAAATGATCCGTGTGGTTGACTTTTGTTTCTGTGGAGATCTGAAGTCGATGTATCTGTCAGGCTTGACACCATGGGGGGGCTAAGGGGGAACCAAGCCCATACACGTGCAAGCCAGCACTGGGCAAATGCTGACCAATCACAGACCATCACCAATCTCAACCACTCATATTGATGATGTCCCAGCTACTTCTATTAGGAAGGAAGTGAGCCAAACATGTTTTCTGAACTCTTGCACCCAAATGCTTCCCCAGCCCCTCAGAGAATCCTGTGGCCCCCCCCACATCCTGGGTCCCATTCCAGTACAGACTGTTAACGTTCATCTTGCTGGTTGAGTTTGGTGTCTCTCCCTACTGCTCGATTCTGAAACCGTCCTCAGGAACCCTGCCGCGGGTCAGTTGTGATGTTTACAGCCCTGATTTGTGGGTAAGGTAAGGTAAAAATGACACAGGATAGGTAATAAATTTTCATTCCCACTCAGTCTTCCATAACGATAAAGTAACAGGTGCCAGGTACCCCAAATTGATATCAAAGAAGCTAATACAGGGGAAGTTCCCCCCGCCCTTCTCTGTTATGGATTCCCATGCACACTGGAGCCGTGTCAGGAGGTCACCGCTAATGTAACTAGGACAAGGGTTTTTCTTCAGTCATCTTTTCACTGGGTTGATTGATTTTGTTCTACAGGAGGTGGGGCGAATGAAGATAGAGCTGTTTGCAGACATTGTTCCTAAAACTGCAGAGAATTTCCGGTAAGGGCAAACTCCACATAGAGGAATATTCTGCAAGTCGCTCAAATTAACATCTCACCATTTTTTTGCTTAATGATACATGAAATATACAGATATTTGGTGGATATTTTTAAAAGGAATCTGAACTGGTGAAAAAAAACCTAGTATTTTTTCCAGAATATTTAAAAAAAATTGTCCTCTTGATATTTTCCAGGCAGTTCTGCACTGGCGAATTCAGGTGAGTTACCGATGAACTTGCAGTCCTAACAGAAAAAACCTCTTCTGCAGGTGAAGTGTCCTGTTCTGTCGTAATGCAGGAAGTTTGCTAATCTGGTTTTCATATAGAGCTGAGATATGAAAAGTTGGTTTATTTTGTTTCACCACGACTACAATCTGCATATAAAAATAAGCTCTGCATTCAGCTGATCATTCATGTTTCTCCCCTAGGAAGGATGGTGTCCCCATTGGATACAAAGGCTGCACATTTCACAGGTAGGCTGACTTTACAGAAAATGTACAGCTTGACGTGTGTGTGTGTGTGTGTGTGTGTGTGTGTGTGTGTGTGTATATAT
>JAODLD010000113.1:3928987-3950366 GCA_026781065.1 Mormyrops boulengeri
ACACAGACGCTCCTCTACTTACGAACTTTCAGACATACAAACGAAGAGGATCTTTAAGTCCAAACTGTGTTCACTGGGTTCCCGTTTCCTGTCCGCAACATCATTTTTTTTTTCTGCGCTCCAGTTCTGCCTAGAACGACTTCTGGCCGCTACTCCCGCCGTGCAGCGGCGTAGCGCGCCTACTCCCAGCATCCTAGTTCTTTGTACTTGCGTATGTCCTTAAAATGATGTTGAATAACGACTTACGAACATTTAAAGTTGCGAACGGCCGTTCGTGAGTAGAGGAGCGTCTGTGTGTGTGTGTGTATATATATATGTATATATTTATATATATATTTATACACACATTTTTTTTTTAAGCGTTCATCTTGCAAAATAGTGGAAACTTAGAGAGAACCTAACAGGGGAACAGGGAATGAACTAAGCTACACTGGGCTCCGCCCCCCCAGGACTGGAGTTTGACACCCCTACCTTAAAGGATTATGACCAAGAGACTAACGTCACACTTCAGCAGTCCTGTAAGGCAGTCATGTTCGCAAAGTATTCTGGGCTGCCCTTGCTGGTTTTGTCTTTTATGGTCTGTGAGTGGTTTGCTTTTTTCAGTCGCTCGAAAGGTTTTACGCTTATGATTGGTGCTCACTGTCTTAACCTATGGAGCGGATTTCTTTGGCATGCGGGGAAAACAGTCGAGGCGGCATATTGTTTTACGGCGCGTGGAAGCCATGCCGTGTAGAATGCAGTGCACAAGAGGCATTGAGTGTCGTGAAGAGAACGCGACACAATGAAAAGCAAAATATCATTTCATTCATTAGCATCTTGTTCAACCATCCCATCAAATATGAAACTGTACCACATCACACCCAAAGGCAACCGCCATCTTTAATTTGCTGCCTCAGTTCATTTTCATTTTCAAAAAGCACATTCTGAAATCGTGCCACAATTACATGGCCTCGAATGGTTTCCCCCGCATGCCATAGTCTTCCATAGTGTTTGCATTTCTAGGTGGCATGAGATCCACTCCATATTAACCACCTTACTTGATGCTTAATTAAAAGATCAGTCTTTTGTGAAAGTACGATGTCCTTCTGAACAAGTCAGTTAATTGAATTATCCTCTTTAAAAAATTCTATGTCACTGAAAAGCTTTGGTTTTACTTCGTTTTTATGGAATTAAGTGGGAGTCTAAGCTAACTGTGAAATATCATCACAATGGGGATGTCTGATGGATTTGTCAGTGTGGAGCATGCACTGTTGAGTGTAGTTAATAAACTTGAGATCTTGCTTCACCTTTCTCAGGGTTATAAAGGACTTTATGATCCAAGGAGGAGACTTCGTCAATGTAAGTGTACTCCCTGACTTCATTTGAGCTGGAATGGAATCTGGAGTACCGATGTGTTGTCATACATTTGGTTCACATTAACAGATGTCTGGCTGTTAACGTTTTTTCCATCCACCCATCTAAAATGGCTCATATCCAGGATAATAATATTCACTTCAGTTCCTTTTTTTATGAATTTCCCTTCTCAAAATATTTGCCCCCAAAGCTTTTCACATATACATATTTAATGAGACAAAAACACCATGTAAACAGAATAAGCCAAAAGGTGATGGAGAAGATGCAAAAAAAAGGAAGCAACCCACAGGCTGAACAGAAATGGGGAAAATGGTCTGGCTCCAAGTTCAACTGGCAACTTCAGCTAGATGTCCAGAGAGTAACAGGTGTTTATGTAGCACAAACAAATGCAAGACTACACAGGAAGCACAGCATCCCCTTAAAACTGCTGATAGTAAAACTTTTAATAGGAAAATATGGGGGCAGCATGTGGTTCAGTGGGCTAAGCCTGTGTGCCTGTAATCACAAGGTCACCCAGCCTCAGTACGTCTGCGGGTCCTTGAGCACGGCCCTTAACCTACAGGTGGCTGCCCTTCGCGGACAACTTACTCTTACGGATTAATAAAGTATCAATAAAATAAAAATTAAATCTATCTTATTAATAGAACCACAGCACTGATCGTTTCACAGAAGCTGCTATCAGCAACATATGTGTTAATTTTTCCTTTGTAACCGTGATAAATACAGCCCATAGATGCCCACTGATGCAGTGCTTCCCTGGAAGCCTGTGTAAGATTCTTGTACGCTTTGTCTAAATGGAGATTAGATGAAAGCTTTTCGGTCAATATGATCCGATTACGTGTTTTCGGAGCCCCCCGGACGCAGTGCTTCACTGGCAGTCTATGGAAGACTCTTGTACGCTTTGTCTAAATGGAGAATAGACGAAAGCTTATTGGCGAATGCTCCGATTGTGTATTTTTGGAGTCCGCCAGGTTGCCAGGTTGTGAGTCTATGAGAGCTTCATAGATGGTTTTTTCTTAGGCAGCGTTGATTGAACAGATAGACCTGCAGTCAAATATTTTAGACTCACCTGGAAGCCAAGCTTCTCTGCATGGTGTTTGGGAAACACAAGACAGGATAAGCAACCAGTTACCCGACTGACAAGTTTCACATGTGACTGGAGCTGTTGTTTCGTAGCATTCATTCATTCATTCTGTCGCATACAAAGACATACTCTTTTCGTTGCAACCCAGAGTGACAGTTTATCATTTCTTATGTCATCTTTCATTTATAAATATTATATAGTTATCAAGTTTTTGAGTTGGACCATTTGTTTAATTTTCACTGATTTTTAGTTGACTAGTTTTGTAATTAGCTCACTAACAGAACTGTCTGTATGTTCAAAATCATCATGTCGCTTCAGCAGGAGCTCATACTGGTGCGCTGGTGTAGGATAATAGATCATTTCTTACAAAAAGAAAGGAGAGCAGAATTTACATATAAGTAAATGACTGGCTAAATAGGAAAAAGACCTTTTTTGGTTCGGACTGCCGACCGATGATACTGCACTTCCCCTATTTTAACAATCACCATCCGTATCATTTATTTATGCAGTAAATATGAAAGCCTGAATTTTTAGTTTTTGCTGACCTCATTGAACATCCTTCTTGCCAACATGCAAAATAACGTGACTGATTGCCGGGTGCCAAAGAATCCGTTTTAGGGGTTTCCTCAATTGTATTTCATGCCTTCGCCTTAGGTAAGCGATGCATGATTATGGTCCCTCCCCCCATGTTTCGGATGGTAATGTCCCCCATAATGAGAGTTCTAGGCCCTGATCAAATGCTCTGATCATAGACATCTTTGGTTGTTCTGGTCTAATTTCATTACCACTTGGAAACAAAGGATCAGCTGGTCTGGTTTTGGTTCATCTCTGATCTGCTGTTAGACTACATTCCTGCCTGAAGGCCAATTCATACTTCACTTTTCTGCGTGTGCTTTTGGTTGCATAAGGAGGTCCTCCAGCTTACAGGGAAAACTTGGGGGTTGGTGGTAGGATTGGCACACCAGCCACTGGAAAAACCTCACACTGGTCCATTGGGACTAGTGTGGTGCTGAGGAATCACCCACTGCACAGCTGCACTCAGGTTGTCATCCTTGAGGTGGTTTCTTGTGTGATGGATGCGCTGTAATCAACACGCTCCCCTTACCTCCTCTTTTATTCTGAAGTTTAAGGATATTACCCCATCATAACAGATTGGGACAAATCAGTGTCCATACTGAGGTAAGATGCTGTGGAGTGACACGCTTGCTTGTTTCCTTCAGGGTGATGGGACCGGGATCTGTAGCATTTACAGGGGTCCATTTGCAGATGAGAACTTCAAAATGAAGCACTCTGCACCAGGCCTTCTCTCAATGGTAAGGGCATGCTGACGTTTGCCAGCATTCAGGTGAACAGTGTTTAAAAGATGCTCATCGCAACCAATCATACTTCTCCATTATTATAAAGGAGCGCAGAGAAGCAGCACTGATTATCTGCAAAACAGGTTTTCAGAATATGCATTTTTCTACGTTCCACCAGCAGTTGCCATGTGTGTTTCGAGGCCACAGTAATTGTGTTGAGAAACAGAATGATAAATATTAAAGTTACCTTCAAAGAGATCTTACTGATGATGTGCTTCACCAGGCAAACAGTGGCCCAGGAACCAACGGCTGTCAGTTCTTCATCACATGTACTAAATGCGACTGGCTGGACGGAAAGCACGTGGTTTTCGGTGAGTGAAACCCGAGTTGTTGCCGGTGTATTCTGGCAAACAGAGAGAGAGACAGCCAGAGAGAGAGACAGTTTACCAAAGCTGGTCTGCATTTCATCTAATTCTACTGTTTTTCAGGGAAAGTTGTTGATGGTTTGCTGGTCATGAGAAAAATAGAGGTAAGAGATTTTGTGTGTTTTTTTTTTTTTATTTTTTTTAAATAAACACTAATGTTAGCTGTGCATATTTTCATGACAATCACACCTAATTATTGGAGTACAGGTTTTCAAGATAATTTAGGCTAAGGAAGTAGACTTGTTATGTTACTCTGAGGTATAAGCTATATGTTTAAATGGTGTAGGTTTCAGATTAAATTAAAGAACATTTTGTTATCTGATACAATGTAAAGACACCGTCACTGCACCTGTTTACGTGAAGGAGGCGGAGTCAGTGGTATAGTGCTTTCATGCTTTCACTCCTACTAACCTGTCTCCCTTACAGAATGTGCCCACTGGCCCTAACAACAAACCCAAGCTCCCCATTGTAATTGGCCAATGTGGGGAGATGTGACGTGACAGGATCCCTCTCGGTCTTAATCTCTGACATCTGCGGATTTTTGATTTGTACCCCTTTATCTGCTCTTAACTGGTGCAGAAAACAGCCTTCGGTAATTCAATGCATTTTTAAAGGGTGACTTAATGTGGAATTGATGTGTTTGCTCTTGGCTCAAATGACTTTTTAAATTGTACCAGAATAAGGAAATGCAAGATGGAGACTTCAGCCTGCATTCTCATATTTTCATCATTAACTACTTGGTCTTGCTTCAAATTTTGTTTTTTGTTTATTACTTTAAGTACATTTGTATGATCTTGGTAAATAAATATTTTTTTTAATTAAGGATACTTCTGAATTTGTTATAGAAATAACAGAATTAATTAAAAATAACTCAATTGATTAATTATTTATGACCCTACTGGCAGTATGACTATGAATTTAAAGTTTTAGCTAAAGAATTCATTTCGGAGTGTATTTGGGCTGTTAATTTGGGAATTGTGTGATTGAGGATTTTATCTCTGTCCATCCACTGGCTTCATGGGATATGTAAGTGTCAATGTATGTTGATTTTCATATCAGACCACATTTGGTGGAGAAGAAGTGTTGGTGACGTATGGAGTACTGAGGTAGGTGTTAAAGAATTATTATCTCAAGAGTTCTGGTGCTCATTTTATTCTTAGGAGTTGGTGTCTGTTATTGTATCAGTTGTACTTATATTAAGAATGAAGAGTGTAAAGTTAATACTGAAACTGTTTCCTCATGTATTTGTTCTAACTAAAAACCCAAATCAATGAATTTGTGGGTCCGTCGGTGATAGTGTTACCAGAGAGGCGCATTTTAAACACTAATGGGCAGAGGGGTAAACAAAACGACTGGAATTGTAATTCAGGTATCAGAAGGCTAGAAATCATGCAATTTCATCTAGGAGAAAAGGCGCCCCTCTGTGGTGTGATCAAGTGTGAACACGCTCAGCAAAAACAGTGCGATCGTTTGACTTTTTTTCTTTTATTATTAGTTGTTAAATTAAGTTATTTTAATTGGTTGTTATTCCTGCCCAATAGCTTCATATTAAGTGGTTCTTTGAAATTCATTATTTACCCAAGCCACTGATGAAACCCTGGCAAACTTAAACAGATTTCTGATAGCCATGCAGTGTCACTGCAGGGAAAACGATACGAAGGGAAAGGCATCAACCGTGAAATTACGCTAATTACCGTAAAATGACTGGTGTTTGGAGGCTGCACAGAGGAAATTGATATCTTTTTTTATCACATTGTTTTATGTTATGATACACGCGTATAACTAGGCCTACCACTGACATTGTAACACTGTATTTTTTCTTTGCGAAGCTATGACGCGGTTGTAAGCGAAGCAGCCTCTCGTAGAGTATAATAGATTACGTACATTGTGGAGGCAAGAACTGAGTCTCGGGGGAAGTATGAAACTTAGTTGTTAGTCAGCCCTGGATTGTTTCGTGTCTTGGAGGATCAGGTTTCGGTGTTAAATACTCGGTAAGTTGATCACCTCTCAAAAGAAGGGGTCTACAAACAAGAATGGACCATTCAAGAGAGATACGTGATCGTATGTTCGCTTCTGACGAACAAAAACTGGCTGACGGCACACGGTAAATTCCAGGTTATTCAAGTTTGTAACCCATTCTTAGTCTGTATAATTGTAAGATGCATCCCCTTAAATTTCCTTTCTCTTGGGTGCAGGTGAAGTTTCCTTGACGTGACATTGTGTAGATGGCCAGGTTTCTCACACACACACACACACACACACAAGTCACAATCATATTTTTTTCTTCTAGTGTTGCCTTGCTGTCCATCTTAATCGCCAAAAAGATGATGGACTGGATTGCCTGCGGATCTCCGTGTCAGGACTACTGCGTTGTTTTCTGTTTTTAAATGGGGGAGTAGGCCTGTTTACGGTTTAGGAGCAGGGCTTAGTCTACGGAGAGAATTTGATGCAGGGGTATTACCGATACCATTATTATTATTATCAACAACAATATGGCTAATAATAATAACTTGCCGGTTCGTATGGTCAGTCAGTCCCAGCAGACGCGGTTAGATCCTACATGATCCCGAGAGACTTTCCTGAATCGCAATCTGACAGTGATACACGTGGGTAGTGTGACGTCAGCAGCGGCTGTTGCGCTACAGGGAGGTGAGTCAGGTCTAAAAAATAAATAATAAAAAGGCACCTTCTGGTTTGCACTCCTACTCCGTCCTAAAATGTATCCCGCCACTTCACCCTTCATCGTCATGCCTGCATGATTCTGATTTATCCACGCAACTTTTTAGCAGGCATTACGCACATTTTACGCTCGAGTCTATCGTTTGTTTCATAAGGCGGATATGCCGTATTTTGTAAAGAGAGAATCCTTGTGGGGGGAGGGCACTGACGCGGGGGTGAGCCTGATTCCCGCCCTGGTATGAAGCTTAATGTTTTCCTTGCTTTGGTACTTCGTTTTGCACCACTGTTAGACGGTAGGCTGTAACTGCTGTCTTTAAATTTCCCTTTGTGTAACTGTATACTTCAATGTGACGGGCTTGCAACTAGTCCATGGATACCTTGCCTTATTGTGACAGTTTGCATTGAATAAGTGGTTCCGGGAAAATGGGTGAATGTTTAAATAATTTGACTAAACGGTAACATTCAGACAGCGTCACTAGTACCCACTCGTAATTGCGTAACCTAGCAACCAGTACGAGGAAAGGAAAGACTAAACGGCTTTGCTCTGCTCTCTGCTGGACGGCAGCCACATTACACACGCCTCGTCTAAGTACTTAAACTGCAGCATGACTGTTTATGAGAGTTCCTGAAATGTTTTAGCCCATCTTTTAGCAGCACGCCACCAGTTTTCAGACAATCTTTTCCAGATTTTCCATAAAAATCAGTTGAAGTTGACAATGTGCGTTTAGCTTCAGGCTACCATCAAGAATCTTAAAAAGCTTGTTATAGTTTGTGACGCAAATAATTGTTCAGCCAAAAGAACAATAAATCAAAAATTATCCTCAATAAATCTTCTAGAAGCAGGGGAAACGAAAGGGACGTGTCCCCCCCACCCCCGCCTTTCCATATTTAACTCTGATTCCTTTGTTCGCACAATAAAGAGCCCTTTGTATCTAAATTAAGTTACAGTTTTGTCCCCCCAATATCAAAGTCTTTCCTACACCTTGGCCTTTTTAAGTTTTAGCAAGTATTTTTCTACAGCTGGTGGTGTAGGATTTTCTGAAAATTTTAATTGCGTGGTCTTTTGCACCCTCATGACCAGGGGTGTCAAACTGCAGTCCTGGAGGGCCGGAGCCCTGTGTAGCTTAGTTCTTTCCCTGTTCCACCACAAATGATTCAGCTCAAGAGCTATGTGGTAATTAGCACAAGGAGTTGAATCAGGTCTGTTACATGAGGGGAAACCCAAAAATGCGCAGGACTCCGGCCCTCCAGGACTGGAGTTTG
Organism: Mormyrops boulengeri; assembly: GCA_026781065.1. Lineage (NCBI taxonomy): Eukaryota > Metazoa > Chordata > Actinopteri > Osteoglossiformes > Mormyridae > Mormyrops > Mormyrops boulengeri. Next base: position 3,937,090 of record JAODLD010000113.1, read on the forward strand.
ACACCCGTGCTCATGACTGACAATTAAGGTACCATACGCTGTCCTTGTGTGTGCTGTTGAAGAAAACACTCCAAGGACTGATGAAGGTACCGAGACTGAAATTTTCAACATCGTATTTATGTATATCAAGCCTATTAATTTCGCACAATTCCAATGAAGCTTATGAAGACTTGCCTTAATATTACAAGTTATTTCATTTTGATTCAGTTTAAGCACATGGAAAGCAACTTTATTTCCTGTAATCGGTCGGATGAATTTCATACAGATTAGTATAAATAGCTGGTTAGATAATAATAGTACAACCAGCTACAATGATTCATGCTGATAAGCACATCTAAGCCGAGCACACGCTCTCAGCCCCACCGTTTAACAATAGTTCCAGCACTGATATATGACGATATATATCATGTGATGATACAAAAGCGTCTGTTGTTTAATATCCATTCTTTATTTTGTTGTATCTCAAATCATCCTCTTAAACACGGTACGGATAAATCAGGAAATTTGCATGAATGCCTTGGACAGAACACAACTTTGATCAAGCACGCATATTGACTTGGTGCTTGACCATACTTGTGTACTCCTGTCCCCGCTTTACGTTATCTTCTATAGCCGAAGACGGGTTCCAGTGTTCAAGAACAGAAGTACGGAGTACAGTAAAATGCCCCGGATGTCGTTCTTGTCCCATCCAAAATATCAAGGATACATTGGTTGTTTCCTCGCTGAATGAGACCAATCCCATGATTCATTGCACCCCAAGTTTGTTCTTGGAAGGCAAGTTAGCAAGACTGGTCTTGCCAAGACTTCAAGTATGATCTTTGTGTTCTTGGTATTGAGAAACGCCCCCCCCCTCCCCACAGCTAGGTTTCGCGCATGCGTACACAGCACATTTCACGGCGTTCTCTATTTACTGCACGTGCTCTAACAGTTTACAGTTTTATATTTACCTTTAAATATTTTATACATTTTATATTTCATTTTATGATTTATTGAAAATGTGCGCAAAAAAGGCTTCTAAATAAAAGGAAAAAATGATTATGTGCCTTATTTGTTGAGTAAATAACTTAAAATGTAATAAGAAATATAGTGGGTATATTTCCATGTGGGCATTTTATATAAAGAATATAACTGAACTTACAGAAAATATGCTATATCGTGATATGTATTGTTATCGGAATATGAGATCTTGGTCATATCGCAAACCCCTATATGTGTGTGTGTGTGTGTGTGTGTGTTCTTAAATAAAACTTACCAGCTAATGGAAACAGGATACAAATTGTAGCACTTTTGTCATGGCACTATCAACATGCTGTTCACAATTCCCCAATAATTTAGCCTGATCATAAACATCTGAGTATAACCTCTTGTCATTTCCGGATCCACTTTCCATAATTAATCAAAAGGTGTTGTATATAGTACAAAATGTATCGCAACCAATCTCTCCAACCGCGCAATAAACAGAAAAAATACGACCGCCCAAGGTTTTCTAAGAGCCGACAGGATTCGAGACCTCTGACGCCTACTCCATGCTTTGGGCGGCTGGCCTTTACGGTATTACCTGTCCCCTCAATACCTTTCTCTGTCTCCACCTGATTAAAAAAAACAGCAATGTGATTGCAAAAGGTAGCGCAACACTAAGAAGAAATGTACTAGAGTAAAAAGTATCAAAATTTGCTGTAAGGTGTACAGTTTAAGTCAAATGTCCACTGCTAAATGTACTTGAGTACTGATAGGTGAAAAATGTGGCCTACTTAAGTAATTTTACTTCGTTACTTTCCACCACTGATTTCATAAGAATTCATGTACTGTATTATGTTTTGTTCACTTGAGTACAATATATATATATATATATATATATATATATATAGTTTTTAAATAGCAAACGTCCCAGCTGTCCCGGAGGTTCCGAGGGCCTCTGGCGTGTTGATGGCGGCTCCCTGGCGCGCGCTCTGGGGTCTTTGCTCTCTAGCGCGCGCGCTGTCGCTCCAAAGAACAAATGTCCTGGATATTCTATTTAATTTGCGGGTGTCAGGGAGCCGCTATCAACATGCGGGAGACTCCCGGGAGACATGGGATGTCTGTAATCCGTACTCGGTGTTTCACGCCATGATAAATTGGATAGAAATAAATGCATTTATTCATTAATAGACAGTTGCAATAAATAATAGACAGCAATAAGCAGTAACGGTGCAAATAATATCCGGGAAATATTTCATGGAATTCCAAAGTAACGGTTCAGAAAGAAATAACATTGCACAGTGGGTATTACAAAGTGAGCAAATGAATGTTCTGTGAATGTGTCTGACCGGTTAAGGACCTTATATAGCTGGAACAGTGCAACTGTCTCCGTCCGTTGCTGAAAGTGCCCGTCTGTTTGGCCAAGACGACCTGCAGAGGGCGGGAGTCATTGTCCAGTATAGCTAGCAGTTTCCCGAGTCTCCAGTGAGTGCCTGCTCACCAGATAGATTATAAATTAACAAGCCGTTTTACAGTCTCTTTACCTTTCGACATGAACAATGTTTTATAGTAGCAGTACGGTAATAAAAACTGGGCTTGATCACCTTATAGGTTTAGTAAATTGTATTTTATAATCAAGGGTAACAATGATCACTCAGCCTCGATTAAGAAAAAAACTATACAAATGCCCTTCAAATATTAATCTGAAACAAATAACCATTTAAATGAACTAAAACAGCACGTATTATATAGTTCTAATACCTTAATCCTTGTTGTAGTTAATAATTCAGTCCAACTGATCACCCGAAATAGATCACTGTAAGGTCATAGTTTGATTATTCCCAGATGTGTTTTTATTGGTCGCTATAAATTTTGATTGCAATACATTTATACTAAACGCCTGATTCTTTTGAGATTCATCCTAGTGTCGTGTAGCGGTAGTTCCATCCATCTCATTGTCCCAGTCGCGAAAGAGGTCGGTCATTTGATTCGACCAATGAAAATAAAGAGAAGTGCCGAATGACGTTGACGAGCAGTAATCCCGACAAATCAAACGATAAAGTGGGAGGGAACAGCGCCTGCAATATTGTGCAGCATCAAGTCACAATCAGCCCAGTTCGATCGGCAACGGGAGCGGAGGAAGGTGCGCTGTGAGAGCCCGAAGGCTGCAGCCCCCATTGCCACCGGCCCAGGTTACCATCTAGCACCGGGAAACACACCTAAAAACCCACCGACGGCACCAGTTCGAAATTACCAACGAGAACCGACCATGAGCAGCGAGGCCGAATCACAACAACAGCCACCACAGCCTGTCGTTGAAGATGAGAGCTCATCCAGCCCGGCAGCCGCTACTACCGCGGGGGATAATAAGAAGGTTATTGGTAAGCAGATAGGAGCTGTTTTCGATCAATTGCAGTCATTAGTTCCACAGCAACGTGCTGCACATGTAGCTGGTCAGCAAAGGTGTGGGAGCTCATTTTGTGGATTCTTTTAGGGTAGTATGTATCATCAGCAAGTCATGGGTATCTATTATTATTAATAATAATAATTATTATTATTGTTATAAATAACACTTGCAAAAACGATACTTATAGTTACCATTATGCTTACTCATATAGATCTTCTGCAGTAAATATTACTAAATAATAAACGACATAGACAGCCTTACTGACTGCATATCAGTTGGCGAAGGGATCTGCTGGAGATTATCTAACCAGGTAGATAAATTCTGAGGATGCATTAAATGGAGAGAGGGCTAGATTAGAAGACGATCTGCGTGTGTGTAACGACGGCCGAAATGCCCCAAGCTGTCACATCCTGCCTTAGGTACCGAGGCGGCCCCTGGTAGTGACCCTTACTCCCAGCCTGTATTTTGAGCCCCTTCCGCACCATCGCGGTTCCTCCAACTGCCCAAGTTCTTCTTTTAGACCAAGTAAAGAGGAGCGTGTGCAGTTGGAGGTGGCGGTTTAGCGGATCAGCTTGCAGGGGCTGCCCGCGATGAGGCGATGCGGCGATGCGGCACTGCAGGCTGGCGGCCCGGCTGCATTGTCCCTTTGTCTCCGTGTGCGCGCGCCTGCACGGACCGCTCCTTCCTTCTGCGCATCGCACTCCTCTAATTTCATGCAATTTCAATTGCGAGGATTTTTTACAGCTATCCAGGATTCGCATCGTCGGTATAAAATAGAAATACGGGCCTGACGTTTGTCTAACCAGACTAGCTGTTCTTCAGCGAGCTAACGGGTTAGAATACTAGGTGCGTTTAGATTAGGAAATTTTATTCAAAATGTCCGCCATGCGGCTTCCGAGGCAAAATGAATTTGTTTTTGTTTTTTTGCAGAGCGATTTTTAGCATTCTGCGTCTAAGGGAATTAATACAAATAATTAGTCAGGTTTCATTTGCCATCGTCTTTGGCCGTCTCATTTTGATCCGGATGGCCAGGTATTGTACAGACACATGCAATCGGCAAATGAGTAAATATACCTTAAGTGGAGTTTCAGTTCTTCGATCTCCTTATTTATTTGTTTTATCTGTCCCGTGTTTTTAAATGATGTTTCATGCGGTGTAGATATAAACCACCTGCCGTCAGTTAGACACACGACGTGATCGCCCCGAAAAATAGCTGACACTGGTTACCACATCCGACCTGTTCATGCTTTTATTTGCACCTGGCTTGTTAACTCATTTTCTCTTCACCCTCATAGCTCTTCATCCACTCACTAAAACAAAATCTCATTCGAGTAACTAGTCTTAGCAATATAACGAAAGCGTTCTGATATCACGTTTTCCGTTTTGTATGGGGTCTTGTATACCAGGTATTTGTCAAATCGTTTTTGCAAACCTTGTAAAATAAATAGAAATGTCTATTTTTGTACAGGTTCCTATTGGACACTTTGTAGTTGTGCGTCTCAGAATTGGGTTGATTGTCAGATTCTTTTCATGTTTTAATTGGGGAAAAAAACGCGGCAGTTTATGAGGCTTAAACTCTGGGGTTGAATTTTTTACTTTGTATGGATTTGAACATTTAACTGGTAGGGATATTTTAATGCATCTAGCCTTAAATACATCATTTTGCACACTTTATCTTAATAATCAAGTTTATTAAGCATGCATGTGTGTGTGTGTTTTTTTCCCCAGCAACAAAGGTCTTGGGTACAGTCAAGTGGTTCAACGTAAGAAACGGATACGGTTTCATCAACAGGTAAATGCCCTCCGCTTTACTGAGGACATAGATATGACCTATAGGCCAGGTCCTGGTCTAATCCTATCATAGCCGTTAGGTACTTATTCTGCTGGTGCGTCAGTCAGCTGCATGCTCATTTTACTACAGCTGAAGGGATTATTCAGCCTGTAAGCTCGTGTGATCCATGCCTGCTTCCTCAGTGATGCCTTAATTCAGCATTGCTGAACAATATATAAACTCATTAATGGGCTTTGTGTTTTTTTGTTTACAAGGAATGATACAAAAGAGGATGTTTTTGTCCATCAGGTATGTATATTTTATACATATAGTATATCTGTACACTTCCTGTTTTCATGTTAAGGAAATAATGAGGTTTTTTTTTCCCCCTGGGTTTTAAGACTGCAATAAAGAAAAATAATCCAAGAAAGTACCTTCGTAGTGTTGGAGATGGAGAGACAGTGGAGTTCGACGTGGTGGAGGGGGAGAAGGTAATGAGGCTGTTGGGGGGGGGGGTACGTTTGTAGTAATAGCAGAGTATGGTGTGGAGATGTGCGATTGCAAACGAAACACAAATAGACCTGGATCCACAACAAAGTGGTGTAAATCAGAACAGGCAGGTCTTTTCTTCTGTTAAACTACATTTATCACTTGATATCAACACTTTTCTTGTTTTGCATTTGGTTAAACTTTGACGTCTACTTTTTTGTGTCGTCTTTGTTAATAGAACTTTTCTTTACAAATGAATTTATTTTCCCTGTGTTTTGTTCATAGTTAATGAAATAAAAATGCATTCTTTGGTTTTCTGTTCTGCAGTCTTTAGCTATAATCATCGCACTGTTTGCGTGGTAAAAAGACGCGCGCGGTCATGCTTCACGTTCTTTGTGTCATTTCCTGTGAAACGGTGCTTCAGGGTGCAGAGGCCGCAAACGTCACCGGGCCAGGGGGGGTCCCAGTCCAGGGGAGCAAGTATGCTGCCGACCGCAATCGCTACCGCCGTTACCCACGGCGCCGGGGCCCTGCTCGTGACTACCCGGAGAGTTACCATAGCGACGGAGAGGGGGACGACCAGGGGGGTCCGGAGGGCGGAGCGGACAGCGAGCCGCAGCCCATACAGCAGCGCCGGCCCGCCTTTCCTGGTCGCCGCCGCTACCCGCCGTACTTCGTTCACCGCCGTTACGGCCGCCGGCCCACCTACGCGACGGCGCCACAACGGGGGGAGGTGACTGAGGTGTGTGCTGCTCTCTCCCACTTAGAGGAGGGGTCCCAACTTTCTGATATCCATGGGGGAGGTGGGGGCCAGGGGGGGTCAATCATCCATTTCTCTAAATGTTTACCTTTTTTTTCCAGAAACAAACAGAATGAATGTGAGGGGTCATAAAAAACTGAAAATATATAATGAAAAAACCTCCAGTGTTCAGTGACTGGAGGCGTATTGGCCTCAGACCGGGGGGTGGGAATCTCTAAGTTAGAGGAAAGGGGGGATCATTTTATCCCTAACACTTCAGAAATCCCCCCCCCCCATGACCTTGTACCTGGATGGATGGATTTTATCTGGCCGATTAAGGGGCGCAGGTTCGGAAAGAAAGTGTTGCAGCCATTCAGGTACTGAGTTACAGAACCCTGATCTACTCGCTTGTTTCCATTTATCCGGTCTGGGCCATATGGGTCCTGGAGGCTGTCCCAGGCAGCATAGGGTACATCCTGGATGGGATGTCAGTCCAGCTCTGGGCATACACTACACACTCAGATACACTATGGCAGTATTTTCTAATCTGGTGCCCGGGGACCCACAACCAGTTCAGGTTTTTGTTTCCTCCCAGCTCCCTACCAGGGACTGTCTGGCAGGAACCTCGGAGGGAGCAAAAACGTGAACTGGCTGTGGGACTGGATTGGGAAACACTGTCCTAGGGGCAATTTAGAGAGTAACAGTCAGTCTAATTGCCTGACACGGGTGAACATGGAGGCTCCGCCCACACAGAGCAGAGGCAGGACCTGAGCGCTCAGCCACAGAGGTATGAGGCAGTGGTGCTTATCCTGTGTGCCCCCACTGCAGGGAGGTGAAGAGGAGGAGAACCAGTCTGGCCCAGAACAGAGCGCCAAACCAGCGAGGCAGAACCACTACCAGGGGTTTCGGCCAAGGTTCACAGCCAGGTTTGCTTCCCGTCGCCGTCCGATCTGGACCAGACAGGGCTTAAGAAAAAGCTTAATGCTAAAGGACTCCATCGACCCCGGTCAGCGAATTTTACCATTAACATGAACATCGCACAGGCCTAATACATACAAACAGAACCGAAATCAAGCTAAAATACTTATCAAAAATAAGAATTTTTGGGGCATATGATCTGTTTTTAGCATTTAACAAGTGTTAAAATCTGTGGATTTTGAAATTAAACGATTATACTTTATTGATCCCCGTGGGGAAATTCTTCTCTTGCCTGCCCTAACCTGCTCCCTGCAAGGGAGAGCAAGCTGGCTGTGAAGGGGCAGCATCCGGGGACCTGGGGGTTAAGGGCCTCGCTCAAGGGCCCGCAGACATGCTGAGGCCAGACTTGATTAAATGAGTGAATGTTAAATTTATATAGTGCTTTTTTCAAGGCACCCAAAGCACCTTACAGAAGTAATGGGGAGCTGCTTCAACCCCCACCACTGTGGCCCCCACCTGGATGATGTGACGGCAGCCATTCTGCACCAGTACACTCACCACACAGTAGCTAAGGTGGCGAAGGGGCAGGAGAGAATTCACCAGTTACATAAAGGGGATGAGTAGGAGGCCAGATTTGAACTGACCACAGGGGGCAGTTTTAACCAGGACATTGGGCTACCAGCCATACTCTTTCAAAAGATGCCCAGGGATCATTTATGACCTCAGAGATCCAGGACCTCGGTTTTACGTCTCATCTGAAGGACAGTGCCATTTTTACAGCACAGTGTCCCCATCACTGCACTGGGGCATTGGGGTCCACACAGACCCCAGGATGGGCTGACCTGTCAGCCTCACTGAACCTCTTCCAACAGCAGCCCTGCATTCCCAGTTGGTCTCCCATCCAAGTACTGGCCAGGCCCAAACCTGCTTAGCTTCAGATGGATTACATAGTCTGAGCTGCAGGTGGTACGACTGCTGGCCGATCACAGGCACTGAGGCATCGCCCCCTGAGCCACACAATGCCCCCTTTTTTTATACGGCAGCAGTAGGACGTCGTCATTATGCAGCGCAGTCCTGACCTGCAGCCGCTTGTTGAAATAATGTTTTTTCTGATGTTTTGCAATGCGAAGCTCGCAGACCAGATTAAGCCGGGATGTTTCTTCAACACACAACAAACAAATTTCAGTGACTGTCAGTATTGTGTCTTTCTCTGCAGACAACTTATGGTTTTTATACATAACATCTATTTATCCAAAGAAAGTTTGTTTGCATAATTACTTCATATCTGCTCATCTGCATGTATCCAAGGATTTTTCTGGATAAAATCAACTTTTGTTGACTGGAGTCCTACCCCCCCCCACTTAGGGCTCCCCCCCGTCCCAGACCACCCCGGGATGCTGAGGAGGATAAGGACGCCCAGGACACTTCCCAGCGTCGCTACCGCCGCAACTTCAACTACCGGCGCAGGCGCCCACAGGCCACCTCTGCTGGCACGAGGCCCCAGGACGGCAAGGAGAATAAGGTGACCAGCAGGGCGCCAGAGAAGCCACCCGCTCCCGACGCTGAGCAGCAGGGCGGCGCCGAGTGACATGCATCGGCTGACCGTCTCTACCATCATCCGGGTGGGTCCACATTGTAGACAGGCCGGGCTCTCTGAGGGGACTTTAGCTGGTCCTTCACATGGATAATGAGCACAAACCCTGTTTCAGCACCAGTGTTGTAGCTGATAGGTCTAATAGGTTTAATTGGCCAAACTGGTTCCTCTCTCTGTGGGCCAAAAAAAACCAGCACAACCCCCCCCGACCCTGCGCGGGACATACGGCGACGTAGTGGGTGCGGTGACATTCACCGCCCCGCTTGCTGTTCAGCCCAACCCAGTTCACTCTGCAAAGACATTAAAACCCTCCCTTAATCTGAACTCCATTGACAGCGAGTTGGGTTGCTAACACCTGCAAAAAGTAACGAGGTAACACAGTGGATCCAGCAGACCAGACTGGCTGGTTCACTCAGACCCTATTTCCATGGTGCCCATGTAGACTGGGATTGTGAATGTTGAGCTGAACTAAGGCCACTTTCTGAGACACTACCTACTTCAAGGAACTGCTGCTGCAGTGATGAGCTCAGATTCACCAAGCTGTAGACAGATCTTTTCAAACGAAGTGCAACATATAGTGGTTAAAGGGGTGGGTTCGTATGCAGAAAGTTGCTGGTTCAAATCCCCGTGAGCATGCTTAGCTCTCGCAAAACCTGGTGCTATATAAATGCTTTAAATTGCTTCTTTGTAAAAGCCAATGAATGAATGTGAATGCAAATTTTCTGTTTCAGCTGTCAGAATGAACCACTGAAGATCTGAGCAATAAGGAGCAGATTTAACTCGACATCGAAAGCTTGCACCATGACCAGAATCCCACCAATTTGCCTGCAAAACCTATGCAGCTCAATTTTTTTTCCTTTACTTTTATGTAACAGGTCAATTTTTTTTTTTCCAAAACGGCAGACTTTTCTAAAATCGGTCTTAAGTTTTTACACAAGTTTTTAAAGACAAGTAATTTGATATCTGGTCAATTTGACATTTTTAAACTTTTTATGTGTACAACATGAATTTTAACAAGGCAAGCGCAAATAAAAGTCAAAGGAAGAATCGTATATCAACATTTTTATTATGAGTGACAGCCATAAATCTTACTGTCGAGAGGTTGACACAAAATATGGTCAGATTACAAGTACCACATTTAACGAAAGTTCAACAAATTCATTTATGAAAACAGTTCAGCTGTTTCACATATCAAGATGTCACTTTACTGACAGCACAGATAAAGTTACTGCTCATCAGAATTCTAGTGAAATGTTGGCCCAGGATCTTTGACCATTACAATACATAAAATATTGTTCCGTCTGCTATTAATTTACTTTTATGTACATAAAAAAAAACCATTCAGTAGCCATTTCACATTATCCATTCTTTAGTCCCTAGCCTCCCTCATCCAGGGCCAGATTGAGGGTGCTCTGTAGATGGGTGGTCTGTCTAGGAGTGCGATGTGACTACCTGATCTGCTGGTGGGGGAGGTGGGTCACACGTTGGTTTCACGCAACCTGCGCATGCGCCGCATGTTGCCCTCTGCAACCACGCGGTCTGTGATCTCTGTGGTATAGCTTGCAGGAAACCAGCCTCTCTCTCCATCACGCATGCGTTCCCCATAGTACCAGCCTGCGGGGGGGGGGGTATCATGATGAGGAGGACCCCAATACACTCTGTTCTGCACATATCACCCTTACAAACCAAGCAGCGGTCTTGGTGGAAGCTTCTCTCACGCTAGTTCCCTTCATCCGTGAGGGACTGCCACTCTGAATTACTTCAGTGTCCCACAAACACTTGGGCACTGAAGTGGCGTATTAAGCTTCAGATATATATATATAAAATTTTACTAAAAAAATATTCCTTGTAGGGACATAGTCAGGGCTGGACTGGGATTATAAATCAGCTTTGGCTTCTACCCTTACAGAACCACCACACATACAGATCTACAAGGAATTTTCTGGCCCACGAACCCACCAGCCCACTGAAAAAATGCCCAGTATACCAGACGGCCAGTCCAGGCCTGGATATATTGTTCAAAATTCACTTAAATCCACAGTACTTCAGCCACCGGGATCAAATTAAGTACGTCTCTCTAAGCCCACATGACCATGGGGACGGGGGCATAGGAACTGAGGGGGGGATTTAACTTTGCTTCATTCATAAAAATAAATAGAACTTTTCATATCAATTACTAAGCTGCCCCCCCCCCCCCAAACATCAAACATCTATGATGCTGTTGCATGAGGAAGACCATGCAAGCTGCACCTTCACCCAGAACGGGTTCAAAACGACAGCCCCAGACCCACTGCCAATCTGGCGTAGCAGAAGTCCTGGCAGATAAGAGGATTTATTATGAACTGGTGAATTATCATCCCGGAAGCGAAGACCGGGCCTCACCTTCCTCTCTCTGGAGGATGAGTACGACCTCAGCCTGCTGCAGACCCAGTTCGTCGGACTCCTTGGGCATGTACGCCTTGTTCACCTCACACTGCGTCAGACCTGAAGGCAAGGTGGGGGGTGGGGGGGTGGCGTTCAGAGAGCAGCAGCGTCGCACTGCTCAGCATGGGTGAGCATAACGGTGGATGAAGATCCTGAAAGGGGAACATCTGTAAAGCCTTTCGGGCTCCTTACCCTCCACACTGGAAGTGGGGTCGGTTTGTTTCCGTTTACGCAGAGCCGTCACCCAACGGGCACGCTCAATCCTGAAGGAGTGAAGAAATGCAAGGATGAACAAAACCTCCCTCCCCAGCATTACAACACGTAAACAAGGCATCCCCGATCCACCACTTAAGAATTCGCTCCATATACTCTGACCACTCTGAATGAAATGAAAGTGTTTTGAAATATAACTATGTAATTAATTTACAGCAAACTATGACGACTTTTTAAAGATAAAACATTTGGAGCTTGCATCACTTTGTTCAAAAGAGCAAGATTCTTAACCTGGACTGCGATGAGTTCATCATATGCATTTCTGAAAACAACCACCAGAGGGCGTCAGGCAAATATGGGCAAAGCAAAAATGGGTGAGTATGGCGCTCACTGAGACTCGGCCGCCAAGGCGATCTGTTCGGTGCGTCCCTCGCTGTTCTTCTTCATAATCAGCTTCAGAGGGAAGAGGCTGCTGCTGCCCTGCTTGGATGTTTGAGAATGCTGCTTGTCGGACTCCAGTTCCACCTCCACGTTGTCCATAGTGGCGTAGTCAATCACAGTGAAGCTCTCTTCACTGGAGGATGCACGGAGCAATATAAAATCACGAGGCATTTATTCAAATTGCCTTGTGATACGGCTGCACAATATCACATCACAATATAATTGCGATAGAATTTGTCCAGACGCCGGCGTATCGGACATATACAGACATTGACTTATTCCCGCGATTTGGCAAGCAGATTAGTAGCACACCTAAAATATTAATGAGATGCATATTGTGATGCCCAAAAGTTAGTACTCTGTATAAATCAGGCGTATCCTAGGTTTATCAAATTAGTTTAACAGAGCACACTACGATGCTACGGTTTTGGTAAATCATGGAAGCGATAAGCACTGGCGGTGAAAAAAGGGACAGATCAGCAGGCACAAAATATTTTAAAAGAGGAGATATTGTGGATAAACAAGGTAAAAATACATCGGTGGCGTGCTGCAGTTTATAGTCCGACACGTTTATTAAACATAAGGGTATGGCGGTCTCTGGTGATTATTGCACATGCGCACATATACATCACGGTGTTATATGTTGTACAGCCCCGATCTTGTGCCCACCTTTTCTTCCGCGTGACGATAAGTACATCACTGAACAGGAGCAGGTGGAAACTCTTGTGGCTCTTGTATGGCTTCCAGAAGATGCTGAGCTCCTCGGTGCAGACAAGCAGCTCCCCACGTTTGAGCAGCCAACGCGAGGCGGAGATCAGGGGGAAAGGCTGGAGGAACATCACACTGCCATGAGACGCCAGGCAAACACCGGCACTCTTTTTACATTTACGTATCAGGTACGTAGTAAGCAGTACTGGAGCAGAAGCTGCATAATTTCAAACAAAGCAAGAACCTAATAAGAATTTTTAAATCAGTTCACAGCATATGCGCGTTTGTTTATTAATAAAAAAAAATTCTTGGAAATATCAGAATCAGAAGAGAGTTAATTGGCAAGTACGTTCACACATACAAGGAATTTGCTGTGGTGGTTGGTGCCAGACATTGAGCGATATGGTGGTTAAAAAAAAAATATATATATATATACATATACATATACATATACATACACATACACACACACACACACCAAAAAAAATTAAAGGAACACTTTGAAAACACATCAGATCTCAATGGGGAAAAATCATGCTGATATCTATACTGATATAGACTGGGTAATGTGTTAGGAATGAAAGGATGTCACATCGTTTGATGGAAATGAAAATGA
>JAODLD010000113.1:3950466-3974096 GCA_026781065.1 Mormyrops boulengeri
AGAAAAGATGAGATGGGGAAAATGTCAGTGGCCCCCACCTGTTAAACCATTCCTGTTTTGGGGGTCGTCTCATTGTTACCCCTCTAGTCCACCTGTTGTTAATTTCATTAACACCAAAGTAGCTGAAACTGATTAACAACCTCCTCTGCTACTTAACCTACCAGATCAATATCCCAGAAGTTAAATTGACTCGATGCTATACTCTGACTAAAAAGTGTTCCTTAAATTTTTTTGAGCTGTGTGTGTGTGTGTGTGTGTGTGTGTGTGTGTGTGTGTGTGTGTGTGTGTGTGTATATATATATATATATATAAATAATATGAACCACGCCAAAGGATCTAAGGGGTTATGTAATCCTTTTAAGCTTGTAAACTTACCTTAGGTATTACCTACATTCTGTACTCCCCTACTTCATTCTGGTTTATTGCCGTTTTTATTGTCATTCATTATTACAGTTTCTTTTTTTTCTTTTTTTTTTTTTTTTAAAGCGGTGACAGAGTAGCAAAATGCTTTTCACTATACTGTGAAGCTGTTCACAATAAGCATCCTGAAAACACAACACAGGTGACGAGGGTAAATGCAGCCTGAGGGCCAGGAAATCGCTATGGCGACAGCGTACCTTGATTTTTCCAAAGTCCATGTGCTTCTGAATGGTGTACATTTGCTCTGTTCTCTCCATGGTTCGGGCACCGTCATTGCACTTCTTCACCAGCTGAGGGCGAACGTTTGACATTTTGCATCCTTAACGTTGTACGGCAAAATGAGTTTTTACCGAAAAAGAAACTACTCCGTGTCAGGAAGAGCACCTGGCTCCTGGTGAGCACCCAGGCCTGGCCTGACCCCACCCTGCGCCAACACAGGAGCACGATGAACAGGCCTCAGCACCTGTCCAATAGCAGCCCTCGGCAGCCCCTCCCACAATACCTTGCTTATGGTCTTTAGTGCAAACATTGCAGAACCGTGTTCAAACGTCTTCTCAGGAGTCTTCTGACATATGGTCTATAAAATAATGAACACAGTTTTTAAATTAAAATTAAAATGAACAACAACTAATACAACAACAATAGTAAATTATTCTGCTGTTCATGTCACGTAATAATAATATTATTATTATTATTATTATTATTATTATTAATAATAATGCCAAATGTTCTGTAATTATTTTGCTCATTGTACCTTTAGCCTAAGCTTTGTTACCTTTCAAGGCACTTATGTACTGATTTTTCTATGTACATCTTTATATTACTGCACATTTCACTGTCATTCAGTATCTGATCTGATGCATTTTGGGCTCTTCTACAAAATCACCCATAAATATGCATTAAGATGTGACTGTTTGTCCGCCTAAATTAGTAAGAGAGAGGGCGGTCGGGGGGGGGGGCACACAACTGACATCCATGAGTAGCGGCAGACGGGTCACTCGCTGCATGGGGAGGATCAGGAAGGAGATGATGGGCAGACCTCCACACTCCGCACTGGTCTCTATCCGCTTCAGCACCTCTTTGAAAGTTGTGTTGCTTGCACTGCAGGACAGACAGTGGATATTTGCCTGTCAGCAATGTGCCTCAGTACACACACACACACACACACACCCACCCACCAGTGAGGTTAAACATTATGGGCTGCGTAGCCGAAAGCCCAGTCAGGGTGCCCATGCTGACCCCTGTGCATCGTCGAAAAGCACCGACAACGGCCATGCAAGCGTCAGAACCGGACCATAGATCAATAAAGTCGCCCGTTTCCATGAATCCCGTTTTCTGGTGCATTACGTGGACAGCCGGGTACGTGTCACACATATGTGGGATGTGTTGGAGCAACAAGTCAGATTTGCCACTATGCAGCCCCCATAAGGACCACAGCTCCATTACCACATTACCATCATTAAAATGATCTGTGATTTATGCCATACTAATCTTTTTTTACTAATCTGTTGGTTTGTAGCACATGGGATAGCCTTTGTTCATATCTCACATTAACGAGTCGTGGCCTGTCAGCGGATCCCGCTTTTTCCCTCCTGAGACCTCGCAGTCCGTACCACGGCTCACCAAGGCACCCCACAAGACACACTCAGACCCAATCGTCTGGCTACAGTGATTTCGCCCTCATCAAATTCACTCAGGTCTTTACCCCTGCATTCAACATGTCAGCTACAAGTACCGAATATTAGCTTACTGTCAAATATGTTCCAGACCTTGACTTGTGGCGTTTTTACACATTAGGTGACGTTATTTCGATTCAGAAGGGAGTGGTCATAATGTTCTGACTCAATGGTGTATATGGATGGTAAGAGGGCACTCTTCAGTGGCATAAGTCAGTTACTAAGGGTTTACTACAGTCTACAGGGCTCCTAGCTAGGCCCCATCCAAGGGGGGGGGACTCACAGCAGCTTCTGCAGTGTCCTCTGCTGGAAGGTCTCATTGGAGCAGTAGATGATGTAAGGCTGGAAGTGGTGGGTGGCATGTGTTTGCACAATGTCACTAATGTCCCTTATTACAGGGTTCTCCTGGTGCCGTCTGTCCAGTTCCTCGAAGAACCTGGAAAACGACAATCAAATTATCTGTTAAGATAATAGGTACAGGGAAAAAAATGTATCATTGTCACGAATCTGTTATAGGTTGCATCTCTGAGATCTGGAGTCTT
The DNA here is from genome assembly GCA_026781065.1 of Mormyrops boulengeri. Classification (NCBI taxonomy): domain Eukaryota; kingdom Metazoa; phylum Chordata; class Actinopteri; order Osteoglossiformes; family Mormyridae; genus Mormyrops; species Mormyrops boulengeri. The sequence goes on from JAODLD010000113.1 coordinate 3,953,105, forward strand.
ATTCCCTGGGCATTCAGAAGAACATCCACAGCAAAACATCAGCTATCCCACTGACCAGGCACCATAACTGTAGTGGTATATGAGCTTCACAAATGATAGAACCAACACAAGACAACAGAACCACGATTAAGAGAGTTTGGGGCTATACTGGCAGAAAGGAGATCTCCTTCCAACCTCCTGGAGAATGTAAAGGATGAGAACCCTCCTGTTCCTGCCTGACATGTCCAGGTGTGAGTGGGCTCTGTGATGCAGGTTCAGGATAGCACATCTACATGTGCCTCTTATGCAAACTGTGGTGGTGGTACGACATCCCAGTCCATCACCTACAAGTAGCAAACAGCACAGCCTCAAACCAAGAACTTTCAATGTCCAGGCAACCGATTTGCTCTTTCAGTCACGTGCTAAGAATTGCAGCACTTGGTAAAAGGAGATGGGGTGGCCATCTTTATTTACTCCATCTGCTGGCATGCGTTGGCTGGAAGCCCATGACTGGATGCCCATGACTGCTTGCCCGGCCTTTGCCCTGCGCCACCCCAGTCCCCATTTTACCTTTGAACCAAAGTTTTAAGACTTTTCAGTCAATCGGCCTTTGTTCTTGCAGCTATCCCTCACAGATAAAGCAGCAACCAAGGCAAGATCTCAACAGAACACCAAGAGGACTGTCCATCAAGCAGCAACCAAGGCAAATCGGGGCTGTTAAAAAAAAGTAATTGTGCGGAAGAATGTTAACTATTATACATTCCTTAAGTCTACCCGGACGTCCAACTCCAAGGTGCGTCAGGCAGCAGACTGACCAGGTGACATGGGACTTCTGCACCTGTACCAGCCTTGAGGTAGAAGCTGAGAGTCCAACCATCTGAAGAAATAGGAACCAGCCAGAAGCAAGCAGCCAACAGCCCCAGACTCTCACCGCTGGCTGATGGCCTGGATGACAGAGATGTTGGAGAAGAGGTGGTGGTGCTCAGTCTGCGTCATGGTGCCCTTCAGTTCCTTGTTGTTCTTGAAGTGACGCACCAGGATGCTGAGGCTGTGCTGGTAGGAGAACTCCGAGGTGATGATCTCAAACATGGCCTGCGGAACACACACAAGGGCACTGCCGTCGTCAGGGGCCGCAAAACCCAAAGCTGCACCTCAAACTGCAGCAGCTATAGGCTTTCACAATCACAGCTGTGCCCCAGGGTGGACTCTGCTTAGAACCCAGAATGGGATCAGCTCTGCTAAATATATATATTTAGCTTTTAGACAAGGAAGAAAACAGTTGTTTGGATGCAAGAGGTGCTAAAATACATACACAGAACAAAAATAATGTCAAGATCTGAACAGTTCAGTCCCACAAAGGTGAATCTCAGTAACTACACTGCTACTTAAAGTCAAAAAGAGCTTCACAGCGTTTTGACTGTCCACCCATATATGTAGTATCTAGTTAAACCGTTTTTTCTTTACCACTGCATAGCTAAGCTAATACATTCTGTCATGAGATAAAACAGAGCCTAAGAAACCCAATTTCATTTATAATTCAATTTTTGGCATCGTTTATCCACTGTATGGCAGAGTGCAAATGGTAGGAAAAATTTCGATGATTCCATTAGCATGAATTGACAACCAGACTATCATGTTTCAGGGATTCAGGAAACAGTTCAGCTGCAGTGTAATCATTAAGATCTTCACAGCACAAACAGCAGTGAAATATGAGCCTCTGAAGGCGTTCCGAGTCATGGGAGGGGCGGCTAAGCAGCAGGTGAGCCCCTGCACAGGGTGGGGCACTGGAAGCAAAGAAATAGCTCAGTGGTAGGTGCGGCTGCCCGCCATTTGTGCAGGGCGAGTCCTTCCGTGTGCAGAGGAGTGACATTTAAAGCGAAGCTGAGTAAGGTCACACCACTGCACCTCAGGGCTCTTCACTGACTGATTCCAGTTTCATTTTGCGGAGAGTTCCAGCACACTGACCTCCTGCCGTTTTCGCTGCTCCGCCCCGATGGAATGAAGGATGTCCTGCACCTGAAAGACAAACTCTCTGATAAACATCACGGGGTCATAAGACCCCATGCACAGCACAGACACAAGGACGCAGTTTCAGCTGAAGCATAACAAGCAGGAACAAAAAACGAGATCTACAGCCCTTCATCCACTCAGAGATCCGCGAAACACCCAATTAGAGAAAGATCACATTTAAAGTTTAATCACGCCAAAAACTGTGCAGCAGACAGATTTTCTTTGAGGCTTTTCCCACACTGGTTCTGTAACCGGTCCGACTTTCACCACTTTATCTATGCAGATGATTTTCACATCCATTTTTTAAATACATCCACCAGTTTATCCGGAAAGCACAGGACATACAGTAAGATGCCAGTCCACCACAGGACACAGGCACAGTCGGTACCAAGTCAAGGCCAAAATTCTGAAAACATGACAGTACCTGTTTGTCTGCAGTACGCCAAGTACCAGGGATGCAATTCTTCCGGATCTTACGGCGGCAACATATACGTGTACTTTATATAAGTGCTTTAACCTACCCCTCAGTTTAAAAATAAAAGAAAAAAAATAGGACATACCTGAAATAAAAGGCTTATTACTCGCGAACCATTACAATCATAAACATGGTCGGGTCTAAATCCCGACGGTCAGAAAATGTTAACAGATCACACACCGATTTCTAGAAGTGTTACTTTACAGTAAATATATATATATATATTTTTTTATCTGTATAAGTTTGTGCATGCCCATAAATGATTTTGTGGTTTGTTTTGTTAAGAACATTTTGCATAGCCTGGCAATCCTCTGGAAACGTTTTTCCCGAAGTTGCTGACCTACGTTACATATTTTTAAGCTTTTTGAGATTAGTGACGCTATAGACGTCGCCTTTGATTTCCCCATGGCCTGTCCAGTTTCTGCAGTCTTAAACAGTAAAGTGTAAAGTGTGGCTTTCTTCCACTTTCCATTTCTGGCTTAATATCCCATTTTTAGGATGTTATTCCACATGAGTGGGGCTCTGCTGTCCTTGTATTGTTGATGGTTATTCCTGTGGAAGGATTTTTGAGGGAACTAGGCATGGGATAGCCTGGGTGGGGGCTTAGCGGGAAATTTCATTCCGTTTTATCTATTGTTTCCATGTTTTGTCCTGGCCGGGTAATGCATTTTAAGCACAGTATTGTCTTAAGTCCTTGAAGGCTACATGCACTGTTCTTTTTTGTAATGTTCAAATGTTTTTAATAAAGAAGTTAATGTTGAGGTACAGTGCTATTATAGTGGTATTGAAAATCATGGGATTTCACTGGTATTGGTATCAGCTACTAAGTTTGTAGTACTGGGACGTGTCTAATGTGCACACAAACACACAGAGGTACCTCAGGGAGTCCCAGGATTGCACATAAATTGTAGCATCGCCCACAACTGGAAGTCATTTTGGATAAAAAGCATGAGATGTATGTAAAACACAGAGTGGAGGCTGTTTCCAATCAACAGTATTGGAGTAGCGAGGCATTAATGTTGCCCACAGAGCCTGAAATCCTCATCCATCCAGTTCAGGCATTACGTTGTCTTTTTCAAGATCCATTAACTTTTACAAAACTGTTTTAGCTTTTAGTTGCTCAAGGTTGGGGCACATTAAGAGCATCATCCTAGGCTTCCTGGACCCTCTTAAGTTTGCAGACCATCACTACTGGTTCAGTAAGGGCGTCACCACAAGGGACACAAACAACTCAGTACCACCTGGACGGTAAAAACCACTAGGCAAGGCTAATATTTAGAGATGCAAGTTCAAAATTTAACACTACAATCCTTCCTAGGCTCATCACCGAGGTCTGAGACCTGAGCGTCCCTCTGTACTGTAACTGCACTCTGCACATCTTCACCTGAAGACCTCAACTAACTTGAGTTGACGGAAGCACCTCTCCCACTGTAATTCTATTAATCAATAAGAGTCCTGAACTCCCAATCTGTACCGTCACTCACCACGTCACTCAGCTCGAACACCATTATCACGTCTGAAAATGCCTGACCATTAATGACAATCAGACGACCAGGAGGGAGAAAGTCAGGCTCCTGAAGGAAGGTCTTCCTGGTACAGAGCTCTCCCTGAACACCAGCAAGATCAAGGAGCAGATCATTGACTACAGCAAGCAGAAGGCTTCCAACGCTTCCATCTGCAATTACACGTAACCTATTTAGCAGACACTATCCAAAGCAACATTTTCGAGAAATCAGGGTCAGTCAGTCTCTAGAGCTATTGGAGTTGAAGGGCCTTGTTCAGGGGCCCAACGGTGAAATCACTCTGCTGACCCTGGGGTTTGAACCGATCAAAGACCTGTTGAGCCACACTGCAGCTTCACTTTCCTGGTAGTCACCATAGCTGAGAATTTAAGGTAGTCTGGGCTAAATATAAGTGAACGAAGATAAAAGTCATTTAAACTGGGGTAAACTGAAAAGAACGAATTATCTAAGCAAGAAATCTTACTTTTTGAAACGGGTCCCTAGTACTGCTAAATGGCTTTCCGAATTTATTCACTGGAACGCATTTAACTCCTGTGTGATGTCATTCCTGGTTCCGAGTGCCAACCTCCAAGGTAATTTACACAGCGTTATTTACTGTGCACAAGCTGTACATCCTGAATTACTACGTGCCAATTTCCGCTAGTCTGTGAGAATCTCTGTCTTATGTCAGAATCAAACGCTAGCAGACTTGCATAAATTTGCATTACGAATCCATTCTCTTCAGCTGTTCTATAGTACTTTAAGTAGGAGGTTGGGAATTTTCTGGCTCCAAGTAATTGGCAATGCATCAATACATTGCAATGTGTGATACTACAACACAAGTGAGACCAGTAACACTAATTATGCTCAGCAAGTGTGTGTGTTCAGTGCTGGACAATGGCCACATGCTCTCCCCTAGCAAACATAACCACCCAATTTCACTTTGTCCCGGACGGTGCACTCCTACAGGACTGGTGCCAAAGGGTTCCACCCACGTGTGTTTTAATGGCCTGGAACAAAACCGGTAAACCAAGTTCTCCTGAAAACAGCTTACACAGGGTCGATGACACTCAGGGCTGTTGCACACGACAGCACTCAAACAAATAAGCGTGAAGCCTAAATAGTGGATCTTCTACTGACAACCCTTTTTCATCTCTAAGCAGGTAAAACTAGATATAGGATAAAGCAGATGGCCCCCCCTCTCCCAGCAGGGCTGGCTAACTCCCAGATAAGGCAGGTTTGGAAGGTTATAATCCTGTGTGGCTAGACCAGCAGACAGCCAGGGAATCCCCGTCTCGTTCACCTGTGGAAGCTGACTCCAGGTGAGCTGCGTGGGCCGGTAGCTCTTGACCACAATGTCGCGCTCAGGCTGTTCATCCGTGGGCTCTGAGTCACCACTCTGCCCCTCTGAGTGGAGACCTCTCTCCCGGATCTCCTGGTACAGCCGGGGCTCTGGGGAAGGAGAGAGGGCTCTACTGTGAGGGGAGGCTGTGGGTTTGAACCCATCTGATCCCCCAGAGAGCTTAGGTCCGGATCCCCAGCACTCTACGCTTCACAGCCTCTGCTGAATACATACTAATCAAGCTTTCAAGGAATTTCCTTAAAATAGCGATACGCCAAGAACCACTAAAAAATTCATTCCTAAAGTAAATATTCTAATAAAATACTTAACAGATCTGCACAATACTCTTTCAATTAATATTTCATTTGGAATAAGCAGACAACTAGTGTAAATTCTTACATTTAACACATATCTAACATAATTACATCATAATATGACACTGTAAACATACCGTCTTTGAAGGATCCCCCTTTCCTTTGGTTGGATTTCCTTCTTAATGTTTTCTAAATGTGAGAGATCAGCACTGTGAGATCAGTGAGTAACACTGGCAGCTTTGTTGAGTCCATAACCGCACAGGTATGTCTACTCAGCCTGCAATCATCTAATGCTTAGAGCGGCGAACCAGCATCTTTAACAGCTAGGTTACAATTCTGCCCCACAAATAAAAAGTAAGATCACATTCCTCATGCCTGAACTTACCTTTGAAGACGCTGAGGTCAAGTGCTCAGTATTTTTTCTGCAACTCCAATACCCACAATCCATTACGCAGCACACCCAAGATGGGCCAACACCTTGGTATTTATAAAATCCTGCCTACGGTCCTGACATTCCCTGATATTTCCAGGCTGATCCTTAGAGTCGAAGATGTGTCCCACACTCGCACACAAATCCAATGCTGAGCAGCTATACAGGCAAATACCGCTACACCTGCACAAGTCCAAATGCACTGAAGGATGTAGATGAGAGATAAAATTTCAGGACTCAAAGTGACCTTTGCCCAGCAGTCACCTTAAATATAAAACCTTTATCAGAACTGCTCAGTAGGAAGTCATCCATAGGACAAAAGGGATGCTTTATAAAACTTTATACTTTGTAAGTTACAGTAGTACTAGACAGAGAAATGCAGCCTGGGGCAGTGTTTCTGAGATGGCGCATTATAAGCGGGAGACGGTAAGCTCTAGATGACACTTGCCTTGTCACTTTCTTGGCTGGACAGAGGCTGGGTTCCCGCGGCCCCCTCCTCGCCTACAGGCTTCTGTGTGGACGTGGGCAGCGGCTTGTTATCAGCGGGAGAGGCGACCGCCACGCGGTATGACATGTTCCTGCGGTTCCTGCGGAAGCCGACGCCCTCGCCGTCGCTGTCATAGTCCTCCCAGGACACCTGGGGCAGCGCGGGGGCGGGTTGGTCCTCCCGTACCACGGGCAGGGTGACCACGGTGGTATGATGTCGGGGCCTCAGCCGGCTGGTCACCGCCAGGTTCTTTGGGATGAGCTGCCGCTTGGCCATCTTCCAGGCGGCCGGGCTCTGACTACTGAGCAGCGCCGACCCCTGCGGCTCATTCGGGCCATCTGCCATGGCTTCCTCTCCCGCTGTTCCAAATCCAATTGCCCCTTGAGTAAGAGAGGTGCCTGATCACCCGTGGGGCTGGCCGGAAGCCTCTGAGACACGCCACGCTGATTTTCTTCCTCTCTTCATGCAAATGTCTCCCACCAATGCTGTGCCAACCAGAGACCCCCAGATATGGTTCAAAAACGTAGATCGCTGTTATGGAAAACACAGCTGTAGCCATAATCGGTATTTTCACCCCACATTTTCAGTTTAAAGCCATTAACTGCCCATATCCATTAGATCTTTCCTTGTCATATGAAGCAGGAACAGTCCTGATTTGTTTGAAACTAACTGGTGAACTTATCCAGCTACTTACCCTCTGATGCTTAAACAATACATAGTTACAGGCAGTAGGAATTCAATTCCAGAAAGCACAGGACACCTGGCATGAGATGCTGATCTGTCACAGGGTGAGTATTCTTATACACACAAACAGGTTTGTAATTATGTCTTTGTGGGCACGCTCCATTCATTTCTATGGGGAGAACTCTAATCCCAACATGACGACCTTAACCCCTACCCAACCCTAACCTTAACCACAAGCAACCAAGCAAAATAGGACACGTTAGACATTTTTAGTTTTTTGATTGAATTCACAGATTCTCATCTTTGTGTGGACCTGAAAAATGGTCCCCACAACGTCACAATAACAGATTTTATTACATTTGGCGTCCAGAATATAATATAAACATAATATATCTCACACATACACTTGTATTCATATCTTTGAGGGGACTGTACGTTCTTTTCTATGGGCAAAACCAGCGTGCGAAATACCCGTCAATATTCGGGGGGGTCTCCATCTCCCTATTGTTGCGCAATACCGATCTAAAATTTTCTCTTAGGAGGCTTTCAGGTGTTCTCATAGGTTAATCGGGGCTGTAAGACCCCCCCCCCCGGATTTCGCACACTGGTCAAAAACCTAATCCCATCTGTGACAACTTTAAGCACATACACAAGGGAAACATGCATACATGCAGAGTCCGTGCGCCATCAAATCATACACACACATGGGTATATAAAGGCTTTAAATGTCCGTTTACGGTGTCATTCAAAACTCACCAGTTCCTGAATCAATACACTGTAGCGCCGCCTCTACTATAATTCCCTAGAGAACTTTTAGACTCTTGCGAAACACGCAGTTTTAACATTGATTGGTTTTTTCCGCCCATTAAACCGCTCCGCAGGTATTACCAGACGCTAACGGCGCCCGGCGGAGCCCTGGCTGCGGAGGGTGTTTTTAATCCCCCCCCCCGAATTCCAGCGCAGAGCTGCGCTTCATTATGACTCGCAGGGGTCGCTGACTCACCCAGCGCAGCAGAAAACAAGGGGAAAAAAACAGGAAGGATCATGGCAGCGTCACAACGCACCCATTCTGCAAATACAAGCAAATACCTGCCCAAATACATACAATGTTACCCGTCCAACAAATCAACTGTTGCTATATAAGGATGTAGCAAAATAAATCACAACCAGAGTAAACGTGCTACACGGTCACCTTAAAGTTATGCAGCAAAATGGTATGGCGCAATACTGAACAGCTATCAATTATCGGTCCACTTTTACATATTGTTCTGCATAACTTCTAAACATCTTTCGGGTCTTGTCGGATTTATTCGCCGTATATCCAACAAGATGGGCACTGATTGGAAACTGCGCAGCCGAACTGATGCCGGCTAAGTCGATTCCTCGACAGCCCTACGCTTCTAATGGGAAATTTGCTTCACTTGTACGTCGCTTTGGAAAAAAAAAAAGTCCGCTAAATATATAGAATGTATGACATCCGTTAAATCGTGATCACCTGACTAGTTACCCATACGGATTTAATATGAAAGCCATACCCCTTTTTTTATTGAAACGTACCTGCGCCGCAGAAACGCCGTGGACCGACGCGTACCGTTCCGAAGGGCCGCCGGAGCCGCCGCGATCGCCGCGCTTCCGCCCCTCCCCGGCCCGCCCCTGCTGATCCAGGTGCCCGTAAAGCACTTCCTACCTGTCAGCGTATTGCTCAATCCGCCAGCTCACCCTAGGTGTGACCTCCATTCCGTTTCCTTAAGTGCGTCCTACGGCAACGATTTGATTTTTTAATAACCGAATACCTGGCCCACGTTTCTATCCTTGCAGTTAATGGAATACAGCAGCAGCCTACAATGTGGATCGAGTACAATGTCTGCTATGTTCGTCAACAATATGAGGGACACCATAATGCACGGATTTGTATTGCTTGTTATGGTTTTACTGTGATTTTTGCGGAGAAATCCTTTTAATGTCAAAACTGTGAGATGAGGGCTTGCTGGTCAAACTCTATCGGCACATTTCTTTGTTTTATACTGCTACACTATTTATTAGCATTGTTCACATAGGCCTACATTAATAGACTTATGTATATTACTTTTGCATTATGTATTGTCTTGAGTCTAGCTCCCTTGTGTCTTGCACGATCCTGTGTTTTGCAAACTTTCTTGGCCTATAATGTTTTTAGTTTCACCTCTTAGAGACCATCACCCTTCACGTTTCCCGTTTTACCTATTTTCTGAAATTAAGTACTGTGAGTTTATGGCTTTTCTGGGATCTTTCTGTCATTTACGAATTTAGAATTTTTCTAACTCCTGATTAATTCACTGACAAGCAGACTGGATCTCTAACAGAACTCAAATGTATTTGTGTGGAAGAACTTAAGTGATCAAATACCGTTCGATTATGGGTCTTTTGAACTGCAGTCATATGCAGGTTTGATGCAGCTGCAGATTATCTGTTCAGTACCTTGTTTTTATTCACAACATCCCTGAAGGACCCAGACATTTCATGGACTATCATGGACCGTTAGGGTGTCATACAGAGCATCAGGTCATCGACGGCCCATTACAATAACCCGTGGTCACGACTTGCTTACATGCTCACCAGCATTCCTGAGTGTGAGTGTTGTGTGTAGCTTGTGGCGTCACCCTGTGTGTTCTGGGACTACGCCACAGGTGACTGGAACACACTGGGGCGCTCCAGGATAAGAGGCTCACAGGGCAGCTGCTACGTCACTAACTATGCTGTGTTTATGGTGAGTTTTATTTTATTATTTAGGAATAATGAATACCACATAAAAACCTTACCTGTCATTACTGGCATCTCTCACAGACAGAGATTTGGGAGGAATTTGGGAGAAGTTCATGACATACAAACACATGCGGTATATTTTTTTCTATGCATGAATGCAAAGCATATTGAAGTCTGAAAATATTTTATTTTTACACAGTGAAAGTTCTATAGAGGCAAGCCCGTGAACAGTAAAATAATATAGTATTAGTACAATACAATTAAGGGATTGTATATTTCTGCATAAAAAATCAGATAATGGCAAAAAGTCTCTATTTTTAAATTTTAACATGAATATGGCATCCAATGAAGTTAATTCAATATCCCCAAATGGATTCTGAATTAGTACCAAGAATTTGTCTGTAGATTCCTCTCTCTCTCTATATATATATATATATATATTAGCATTTAAAGATTTTTATAATTAAGTCTTACGCATTTTTCACTATATAGAAAGCAATTTTTATACACATCTCCAAAAAGACACATTCGGTACATTAAAGAGGTCACTAGATCTACTCTTTTTAAAATACATATTGTGCTGCTTTATGCATTGGAACGGTTTCAACGTTTCTGAATGTCAAAAAATATTAACGAACCAGCACCTTGGTAGTCAAGTTACAGCATGAGAGCAAAATATTTGATTCCAATTGGTCCAATTAGTATTGATGAATGATTTAAATTAACTTAAAATTCTAAACCAAGGCACGGTTCACATAAACTTTGGTGGGGATCATTTTCATAAAGTAGTTGTATGTAACCATAGCAGTTTCAGTAATTCATTTCAATATGGACTTTTTCTCAGCAGTATGTAATGGGAAACGTGTTATGCGGTGTCGGGCATTCTGGGAATTTTGCTGTCTCCACAGTAACTCTAGGTGCCCGTGATATTAACGTGACTGTGACTCAGGAATAGTGGCTCCAAATTGTGTAATTATAATTTCTGTTAAAATGCAACAAAGACTGGACTAATTTCTATATTTATATTCGACTATCTTACTGATGTATGAAGGTTTCATCACATCTCAGACTGCACAGGCCCAGTATAGGATCTATTAATTGTAGGTAATTAAAAGATGAATTCATCACTTGTGGGTTTTGCACCTTTTTGCGTTTCCATCACATTTTCACATTTGATGCTTATGCAAAGCACAGACCTCTTGAGGTTTGTCGTGTCAGTCAATGCCACACTTCTCCTCTGGCCTTACGAAACGACCTAAGATCTAAAAAACATGAGAACCAGCCAGCGTTCCCCCTGTACTGCTCTGCACGACACATGCAGAGAGACAGACCGGCATAAGGACAAAACTCAGTGGCACAGCGACTCTGACACCTGACGACCAGGAAATTAGCATCCGCTTGCTAATCCTGTTTGCTTTCCTACGTCGGGAGATTTAGACCGACTGAAGTTAACGTCACACTCGTTTGACACAGGTCTTGTCGTAGTCTGCAGCTCTGTATCTGTCTGGGATAACGTGCCAGTTGAAGAAAAAATAGCAGCCGGCGAGTTGAAACATTTAATAAGATTACAGTAGCAGGCTAGCTAAAGCTACAGGGACTAAGGCTTCAGGATCCGTCGCCAACATCTTACAAAGGCAGAGCAGTGGTCTGTGCAAACACAGTGCCGATTCCTCTTCAAGTGCTGGTGCCTGTCACGCAAGTCTTTAAGGGGGGGCTGCCCTATAGTGCGTCAAGGATCGTGTGCAGGGCGTGAGGTGTGCAGCCCACTTTGGGGGGAGGTCATCGTGGTCCTTTTATACGGGAGGGGAGAGGTGGGCAGGGCAGGATTATGAGGAGTGATCTCTGTGCTCTGTGGAGCAGGATGGGGGGGTCTAGCGAAGGGAAGGAGCTGTAGGTAGGGGACAACTGGGAAGGAGGCAGGGGCTCGATCTATTGCAGTGTTTCCCAACCCAGTCCTTGAGGACCCACACACAGTCCACATTTTTGCTCCCTCCCTGCTCCTGGTAGGGAGCAAAAACATGGACTGTCTGCAGGTCCCCGAGGACCAGATTGGGAAACGGCGGTCTATTGTTTTGTGATGTCTCCTTTCTTGAGGATGATCTGCCGTTGCCAAGGTGCCAGCTTGGTCTCGTCGTAGCCCAGGGCACGTAGCTTCTCCAGCTCGGACTTCTCCTCATTCTCCATCTCCATCTTCAGTCTCTCTTCCTCTCTTCTGCATGGATGAAGGCACGGCTTTGTAGGTTACACACATTTCTCCCATTGATGGATTTAATGCCTTTTTAATGAAGGATATAATCCCTGAATGGAGTCAATATAAAGACTGAACAAAAGCAGACAATGTGTTCTTAATGACCAGCAGATGCTGAGCTGACCAGAGAAGAAATACTTCACAAAACGGCCTCTAGAGGGAGAACCTGTTCAGCATACAATAGCCTATAAATTACTTTGCTTTTAATATGACAAAATATAAATAACAAGTTCCCTCTTTGTGTTCATGCAACAATACATATACAGGATACAATTTCACATTTTCCCTCAAGGGCGGCAATCTTATTTTTTTAACACAACTCTTCACTTAGGTGAATGAACACAGTCATTTATATAACAACATACAAGATATACAATATAACTACATTGTACACAAATCTGATTAGTTCAGAGACCCAGTTAGCACCATGTATTATATACAACATACATACAATGGTAATAAGCATAAATGTGAATATTCTTACCTTTTTTGCTCCCTGTGTGCAGGCAGAAAGAAAAACAAAAGAAAATTAGTACATTAAAAAAAAGTCAATATATAACATGGGGTTTCCCAATCCGGTCATCGGGGACCCAGACAGTCCATGTTCTGAGCTTCTCCTCCCTGCATGAAGCTTTTTTTTTTACAGCTTTTGAATTAAAAATGAACAAAACTGCCGCGTTAAGCTGCAGACAAGCCCGAGAAATGCCTGTCCATGCCAGGCCGGTGCTGCCATCTCAGTGACCCGGCCTTGGTGAAATGTTACACTGTGTATTTGATAAACACACCGTCTACATGTTGTTTTGCTGATGGTTATTAAAGTTTTAAGGGACATGGAGTCACTGTACAGCAGATACAGGCCGGTGGACGAGTCGCACACGCAAAGCCGACGGTTGTAGGCAGTAACTCACATTACCAGGTCAGACCTACGCAGACATGCCTGGTGTTTATAAATATCATTTAATAATACCGATTTTATAATTTATTCACATTTACTTAAAAACTAACTTTTTTGACTTATAAGAATAACAATTGTTGCTTTCATATGCATAACACAGTAGGCATGGAAAATCAAGTTAAAAAGGCAAGAATAAAATATTCACTGACATTCTTCTTATAATAGATACTTTTTATTGATCCCTGTGGGGAAATTCTCTTTTCACCTCCGCCGTCTTGCTCTCCGTGAGAATAAGCTTGGCTGTGAAGGGCAGTCATCCATTGCAGTGCCCAGGGAGCTGGGAGTTAAGGGTCTTACTCAAGGACCTACAGATGTGCCAAAGCTGGGCTTGAACCAACAACCTACCGATCACAGGCACGGAGGCTTAGCCCACTGCTGCCTGCTGGTCGCATATTTATATCTGTATATTATATCTGTATATTGTCCTTGTGTGTGTGGATAAATGTATGGATGATGAACCTGTGGTTGGAATGAGGGATCGACGGAAGTGAAGTTGCAACTGAAGAATCAGTGCCCAACAGGCAGCCATGAAGGTCAGCGAGAAAGTAAAGCCAATTCACAGGAGCAGGGGATGCTGGGAAACAGCATCACTGACCTCTCCTCATCCATCTTCTTCTTCATGATGTCCCTCCTCCAGGCTGGCATGGATGCCAGGCGAGCTGCCTCCTCCTCAGCCTGTAACAGAAGGGGAAGAACGTCTCGCCCGAAACCCAACACACTTGGTAACAACTTAAATGATTTAATGCAGTGATGCGTCTCGACGACAGCACTGGATATGATCATTCTCGGTTTGGAGTGCTTAATGGCCATCAGCCAATGAACATTATTACAATGGAACTGACTAACGTGGGACTGGGTAAGCAGGCAGAAAGGCGGCAGTAGCTGGCAGACGAGAGCATTCACAGCACGTGAAACACGATCCTCTCCAGGCCTTTAAACCATAATGGGAGGGAGGCAGTCATTTCATTGCTCTCGTCTTGCCTCCAGGTGGGTCACTCTCAGCGAGCGAGAACCCCGCCCCCCACCCTGGGCGTCTGGTAATGCGATCGGACGTTTACATTTTTAACGATATTCCCCTCGGAATTATCAAGTGGACCGGAGATGCCTGTCGATAGACAGGCAAGGAAAGTGAGTCGGGCCTGTGTACTGTTACAGGCCCAAGCGGGCCGCCGGGTAAACCTGCGGATTTTCTGTCTCGTGAAGCTGGGCAGTTCTGCAGATAATGCATTGTGATTTCAGCCGAACGTTGCCTACTCCACCTTACAGAGGCGAGACACACCAGAGGTGCTGTCGGGATTGAATAACTAGCCATAAAAATTTTAATCACTTCCACAATAATGGCACTGCATAAGGTTTTGTTTCCTGTACTAGAATATTTGAAATAAATTACCATGATCATTTCATTCCAGTAAAACAGTTTTATACATACATTTAAAATACCTGAAGGTCTTTTATGTAGGATCTACTTGTAGGTATTACAGTATAAACACACAACCAAAATACACAACTTAGTACCTATTAATCTGTAACAGTAAGAAACTAGCACCAAAAACAGGTGTCAAATTAAAACTGGTTGCTGGTTGGTAAATAACCAGATTTTCAGTATATAATTCATGAACATATATATATATATATATATATATGTAATTATATATTATAATATATAATTACTATATAAAACAATATGACGAGGGTTAGTGTGGCTAAAGCTTTATGTTCAGGTACCGTGAAAAAATGTGACCAAACCGAGAGGACGCCGAACAGATCAAGACAAGATTTATATTGATTGTTGCCAAGGGGTTTCAAAATAATGTGGTTTACCGAGGGCAGAAGTCTCCAAAATGCTTCTAATGGCATGGGAAATTAGCATGCCTGTCAGCACAAGTGTTTTTACAATTCAAGTTTTTTTATCCGTGTAAATAAAACTTTTGGAAAGTAGTTTGTGTTTGTTCAGCATGTAGTGACTGTGAGGATTTGAAGTAGACCGTGTTTGGGCATGACTGTTTTAATAAGAAGTGCAGAGGTAACGATATTTAAGAAGGGAAACATTTAGCAAAACGTTTAACAGCAAACTATTTTGATAGGCTTATTATATGCTCTGAGGTGCTTTGTCATAGGAGATGATTATTCAGATCTCTCTGCATAATACAACTCATTACAGCACAGTCACAATACGTGGGAAGAAGAAGAAGATATTTTTATAGTATGCGCCTTTACAATTATTCCATGTCATCACAGAATAGTCTTTACATGAACATGGCTTTTTAGCACCAATATATTAAAATATGTTCCACAATGTAATTAATATGTATTGTGTCGATACACAAAAAGAAGTACTAAGTCATTCTAGGGAAAGGCAACGTAAGCAATGTCTCTGTGACGATATCTTCAGCTTTGCACACCACTAAGTATAGAATAACCTCTATGGATACAAGCTGAGCCCCTCCCACTGTTCGAGAGTCTGATTGGTGGAGATGATCAAAAGCCAGACAATGAAGTTCCTTGCAGTGGCAGTAAGCCGTAAGGTTAGCATGACGCTAAGAGGGTTAGCTGCTCTTATGCAGCCAGTCATTCGTTCAGTCAGCAAGGAACATAACTGGGTTGGGATAAGCACCCTCACCTCTGCAGGTACAGCTCCTGACCTTCCACTGTAAGTAACATGATTAGCTGAGTAAAGAGAATCAGATGCAATCCGTTCATGTTTTAAAAATTCCAAATAAGCATCTTTTAAGGCCTCTAAACAGCCAACAGTTACTGCATAGTCCAGATGGAACATACTGGCCCAACAATGTCCAGACAAATTGGGGGGGACTAAACTGATTGTTATAGAGGCGCCTCTGTCATTTCAAAGCATTTTCAAATTGTCTGCTATAATCCTGCCAGACAATGTAACACTCATGCTTTGTGTAGTTAAACCCAAAACAAAATGTTCCTCTAAGAGCTAGGATTGATTCCCACTGTGTACCATGAGCCCTCTGAGGTGTGGAAGATCAGAGAAGCAAAAGTGGGTTACGTTCCATCAGCATGTTTGACAGGATTGGGGTGAAATCCAGCAAACTGTAACAATGAGGATGAGAATTGCACTGAAGGATTATTCCAAGATGAGAGTAATTATGAAAAGGAAGACCTATTTAGACTCAATAAAGAGATCATATTTAATTCAAGCAGGACGGAAGCCCGTGCAAATGATACCTAAACTGGAGCAATGTGCACTCCAAATCTATGCCCTGCTTCTCTATAAAGGACAAATCTCAACACTAACTGGATCTATACAAAGGAGGTGAAAATGATCTTAACTAAGAAGCAATTTGATTGAACAGTCCAGGATGTTAACGGATTCCCATGAAAGAGTTCAGACAGAAAAAAACCCAGATGATGCACTCTTGGATGGATTACCAGTTAATCTGTAATCAGTTACCCGTGTTGTTACTGCATGACAAAGCAGTACACCAATAAAATATTTTTTTCTATAAAGCATATTACTGCATTTGGCATCTTAAAATATCACCAGCAAAGGTCATGTTTAAAGTGAACTTTCCTGGTTAATTAAAGTAGCCCTTATCGAAGACAAACAAAGTAAATCAAGCAATAAAACTGGCAAAACATAAAGTTTACATGCCATTACCTTCATCTACACAGGGGGAGTTAAAAATGAGTTCAATTATGGAATTAATTTATTTATGAAATCCAAAGAAAAATTCTCTAGACCTTCATTCAAATATATCACAGGGAAGCAACATTTCTCACACAGTATTTAAATACAAATATACTGAAATTTCAATTACTATTAAGACCTAGGCTCCGCCTCCCATGCTGTCATTAACACAAACAGTGCAGATGTTTCAGTGAAGTGACACACCTGTCCAGTGCCCATGTGGAACTCACTGCAAAGTTTGCATGCAGTATCTGCAGGCTTCGACCACGACTGCATCTACGTCACAGAAGATATGTAACTGGCCAATCAAATGGACAGCTGTGCTGTTTCACACCTTATCAGACTTATCAATATTGAACCAGTAGCTGCTATTGCCTGCCTGCTTGGCCGCTTGGTCGGTGAACCGAGAGAAATTATTATTTAAGCTAATAAACTGAATTATGCAGGTCAAAGAGGCATTATTAAGCGTGTGGGAGGAATACTACAAAGTTACAGCACTAAGGAATGGCCTACTAAGCTCTATATTCCCTAAAAAAGATTTTTTACAGCTTATCTTTTGAGGACGTCACCACAATACTTGTTTTTCAGATTTGTGGGGACAGTAAATCCTGTACACAGACAGACAAATTTATTTGCCATGTGACTAAATTAAACCTGTTAAAAATGAACTGGTTTAATATGCTTGCATCAAGTCAGATAACTCCCCCCCTGCTGTTGCTGCTTTGGTCTGCTGGGATCTTTACCTGCATGCTAAGTGACATCACTTGAGATTTCAGGGGTAAATAAAGAAACTGCTGAAACTGGCTCCACCTGGCCACGCCCCTCACCCAGCATACCTTGCGTTTGTGCTCCTCCTCTTCCTGGATCTTCATCTGCAGCTTGCGCACCATCACCTGCCTCTTCCAGTCCGGAATGATGCGGCCCTGTTCGTCGTGTGTGGGCACCATGGCCTCCACGTCCACCGGGCCGGCCTTATTCGTGGTGGGCGGGGTCAGCTCTGTGTTGCCGTTCACAACAGGGGGTAGCAGTTCCTGGCTGAGCGAGGTTGCCAGTGCCCGTGGGGTGGACGGGCCAGCCGAACTGGGAGTAGTAGGAGGAGTCTCTGGGGGTGGGGACAAGGGCTTTGTGGGCGGAGTGACGGAGGCCGGAGGCGGAGTCGTGGCTGGGCTATCTCCCTGGAATGACAAACTCACCTGTTAGGTCAAACAGATAAACTCCTGGGTTAGATGACAGAAGTTTATAACATGAGCCTAACAAGTAACGGTCCTTCCTCTGCAAACTGGAGCTGTTATTAGACTGGCATCCCTTCACAAACAATTAATCAACAGATCTCAAATTTTACAAATGGATTCAGCCAAATAATTGACCAAAATTACATCAAAGGTGAAGCAGGGACTGCAACAATGTCAGAGTCTGTGAGTTAAATACCCAGCCAGCTACAAAAAGGCAAACACAATTAACAAGCAATTAGCAAAACAAAGTGGAAAATTTTCCTATGGGCCGGATGTTATGCAACCAGGAATCGCGGCGGGTTCAGCAGTTACGTGAGCGGCCGGCAAAAGCAGGCTGTCACAGGCTCACATGCATTTTCCACGCATTCACTAGGAGGCCATTCAAAGTCCGATTCACGGGGATGAAAAGCAAGGAATTCCTTAATGCTGAGGTGCAGGTCTGGGAGGGACGGCATTCATGGGCGCGTTAAGGTTAGGGGGTCACTGCATTCAGCTCGGCAGTGACACGCCGCTTTAGATAAAAAAAAACACTTTGCTGAGTAGTTTTTCACAAAGTTCACATTCCAGGACTTTAACACCCAATAAAAGGTGCTTATTTTTCAGAAAAGTTTTATATAAAACACAAGAGTATTGAATGTTTACATACTTGATTGATAGTGAAAAGAAAAATTTTAATTGTTAAATATATATTCTGTTGTTTTCTAAGCGTCATATAAAATGCCTTCTTGTTCTCAGTTTTTGGGGCAAGAAACCGCATCCCTAAGGTGATTCTGATAGAAAACAATGGTCTGTGTACGGACTGAAACATCTTGGTCATTCTCAAGGGATCCTGAAACCAGCTAGAGTTAGTCGTTACATCCCAGTTCTTCCACCTGACAAACCACATCTATTCTGGACAATGCATAACAAACCACAAATCCCTTCCATAGAAATCAGTGCCTTTGGTGATTAACACCTATTATTACTGGGTGCCAGTGAGCCATGTGGGCACATTTCACCCCGCTGATGTGTTTGTACACATTAACTGTGCACAGACTAAAAGGTCTGTCCTTGAAAATGACATTTACCAGCACTGGCAGAAAGGGGACTTTGAGACCTACAATGGGCAGGTTTATGGCATGCTGTCAATCACCAGTACGATAAACCCAATGGGAACCAATAAAGTCCCCAAAAGGGAAGTGGGTCAAACCAAAGATTTACCGATATTCATTAAAAATTTTGCCCACTGACGATTTCCAAGCCCTACGTGATATTCTGTTGACCGTGGTGTGTGACCGTGGTGCGGTTGATGCTCACGTTGCTCCCGGGAAGCCCGCTGCTGGAGAAGACGGTGGTGTATCCTTTGCTCTGGGGCGTCGGCTTCAGGCTTTTCCCAGCCTTAATTTCAGCCAGAAGCTCAGAGTTGTCGCTAGTCGGGGACATCATGTTGAAGGACTTGGCGCCTGCGGTGAAGAAGATGGAGGGGCAGAGGATGGGTTAGCTAGGCAGGGGCCAAAATGATCTCGTGTGGAGCCCACAGGGCACACGCCACACACCCAAGCAGGAGACCAGCTGGCTCTGAGGGCAGGGAGGCTGAACAGAGTCACATCAAAGACAGAACGCTGGCACATCTGCCTACAATGGATAAAATGTCTCAGCGTTTAAGAAAGTGCTGTATGAGTGAGGGTCCTCTAAATATTTTGAAACGTATCTAATTATGAACTAATGACCCCTACAGACACAGTCCCTGCCTCTGTCACTCCCCCACTCACTCTGCATGCATCTCTGTACATCCTTGTTCATCTACTGGACATCATACATTTCATACCTTTATATTCCAGTATTCAAATACCTCACTTCCCCATAACGCCCTTATAATTAAATTGCAGAGCTGGCGCTGCTCTACAGTCTTTTATACCTTTATTGTATTATTTTATTTCTACTTTTAATTTATGATCTTGTTCTTTCATGTTATTTGTGATTGTAAGCACCAATACTACTAAAATAAATTCCTTGTACGTGCAGTGGTAACTGGCCAATAAAGTGAATCCTGATTCTGATTCTGATGTTATACAGTTAAATTGAACTAAATAAAGCACAGACTGCTGAAACAAGTCAAACACACAAAAAAATCACATAGTATGTTTCAATGAGGATTTACCTTGGTTAAAATTCTTTACCATACTAGCTGAATTCACAGACTAATCGCCTAATATCTTAAAACAGCAGCTCATTTTAACTGTGTTTTGCTCCCAGTTGTAATGTCCTTTAACACCAAAGTATGGCTGTAAATATTACAGATTTCAGCCATGGTTACTAAGGAAACCAGACTTTATTACAAAAACTGATTTAAGGGTATGTAATTAAATAAACAACATAGTAGTGGGCCGATTAAAATTGCGGTAAACCTTACCTGTGTACTTAGACTTAAAAATTGCACCCTCCTGCTCCAGAGAAACAGTTCTATCCTCACAGCAAGACCATATTTTTAACTCGGGACTTAAATTTATTCTAAATAATCTACAATGCCAACTCTGCACATAATCCTTACAGGCGTATCTTGCAGACTTACAATATTAAATGCCGATACAAAGATAAACAGATACGTCACCTGTTTTCAAGTAGGAAAGTCTTTAAAACAAGCATCAGATTAAGCTCAGTCCCTCCTTCATGCCTGCTTGGGAAGCAAAAACTGAACTTGCAGTATTGAGTGGAGATTGAGATAGACCCCCCCCCTCCCTCTCTCTTTCTCTCTCTCTCTCTCTGCCCTGGGAAAACAAAGCCACTCATGTCTGGGAAGAAAGAAAATCTGTCGCAATCAGCAGTAATTGACGACGACATCAAACAGTTGCCAAACGGCAAAGGATTTAAGTGCACTGTCCCCATGCTTCGTGGGGGGGGGGGGGGGGGGGGGGGGGGGGGGGGGGGGGGGGGGGGGGGGGGGGGGGGGGGGGGGGG
>JAODLD010000113.1:3983254-3999266 GCA_026781065.1 Mormyrops boulengeri
GTTAGGTTCTCCCCAAACGAGCTTGATGGGCCGAATGGCCTCCTCTCGTTTGTAAATTTCTTATGTTCTTATGTTTTGTGCTATTTACCCACCTGAATATACATCAAACATACAATTCGATACGACACCAATCAGTAATGCTACTGATCCATCTGATCATTACGGTGATTACATTCTGCTGTACTATTACATAACTTGACTTATGGTTCAACAAAATCCCCCTGGGATCATACAATTGATGGCCTCTGCTGCCAAGTGAAATTGATGATACTGTTTTGACTCATCCTGCATTTTTAATAATCTTCTGTGTGCTGTTTTCTACATGTATGTTAACTGTCATTATCCAACTGCATCAGCAGTGCGGGATCACGGCGGGAAATCTGTCACTTACCGAACACGAAGGAGCAGGCGTGAGGGCAAACGAATAAGGGGTTTATTAAAATGTAACCGGAAAAGGGCAAACAAAAGGCACCACTAGCTAGAGGGGAAATTCACACAAGCACGCACTAGGGCACCGGTCGTTTAACAGAAAAACAGAACTTCAAGTACTTACAAAAAATAAAGAAAAACTATTTTGGGGTGGCGGGCTCTCCGTTTTAAATCACTCGGACGCGTAACAGCACAAAGGTGACTAATATCACTATATTGTTCAGTTCTGTAGCGATAGTCTTCATTCTCACCCAAGTTCGTTTGGCTCTGCAGTCATCTGCCCTTCACTCTCCATTTCCCTACTGTAACTGTGCTGACCGAGCAGTGCAAAATGTCCTCACCACTCCGAACTCAGCTGGCTTTAATATGTAAATCGGAGAAAATATAATAATTTTACGAAGACCGGGGAAGGCGTGGTGATAATTTACCACAAAAAGCATATGAAAGAATTAGGAAACCCAATAAACTAAATAAGCCTACATCCTATCTCGGACACTGAAGAAAACTCCGGAAAGCACACCATTTGACCAGAGCCGTCAAATGACTTTGAGGAAGACTTTGAGGTAAATTATTCAGTCAAGACATCACAGAAGTACGTGACGGACCATCTCATTTAAATACAGCTAAATGAATATCTAAATGAAAAATAATAATATTAACCCATAAATAATACTTTCATAAATATAAATAATGTATCATAATATGTTAAGATATGAAAATGTGAATGCATCTATCGTTCTGAGAAGAGCCGCAGCCTCGAGCTACGCATGCTGGCGAGCCGCAGGTTGCCCACCCCTGACCAGACTGGGGAGCGTGGAACTGGGAGCCACTCTTACACACCCCTGATGAGGAGCAAACGAGAGGCATCTGGTGTGAACCACATGAGGGCTGAAATGACAGGTGAGACAAATGATCAACAGGTATGGCTCGTTAGTGCCACACTGGGGAGAGAGTGAGAGGGGCAGGGATGCAGGGAATAACAGAATTATTTTTTATCTCAATTACATTTCATTTATAAATGAATTCCTTTTTTTACATGAGTCTCCATATTTCTGCCTTGGAAAATTTGATCTCCGCCTTTCAAAGTAAAATTTCGACTTGAACTCACAACCCTGGGTATGCAAGGCGCTACCCAGAGCTACCCAGTGCACCATGATACCACCATTAGGTTTGATTAACTGGAGTTCAAACTTATTCTAAACACCATCAGATTGCTACAATACATTTATGCTTTTACCCAAAATGAAGGACATTTGGAAACAGGATCAGAGTCCACAGAGCAAGAGGACTTAAAGGCTTTGCTCAAGGCCCCAGCATTTATGTTCTGTCCGGCATCATAAACGCGTGTTTCCGACAGGAAGTGACGTTTTCATCCGAGTTCCTAGAGAGACAATCGAACACAGCATCACTCTGTCAATCTCAGGACTCAAATCAACAGATTTCCGATCACAGATGCAGCATGTGATCCCTGTGAGCCACACACCGCGCCAGAAGCCATTCGCGCACATCTGCAGTGAAAGTGGCACGAGCAGATAGACGACCGACTACTACTGCTGTCTCTGCACAGGACTTCCGGCCAAATCATGAACATGGGTTTACTGTTTTTCTACAAAGGTCAATTCCCACTTCAACATATCAGAAATCAGCCTTGAAAATAATCTACTGAATGGAACAATACACATGTTTTTTGTAGGACGTTTGTGCAGGGAAAACAAAATACAAGGTCAATATAGGTGAGAATAAACAGTGAGAATCATTATATTTTTACACTTGCGACCCACACTGTTAGGTCACACCATTGAAGGCTCAGCCAGACAAACATCGTCCTCTTTTTACGTCCGATGGATAAACATGCAGTCAGGACCCGTGCTGCTCTCGCGCCGGAATGGCAGGGCACAGACGAGACAGTGGACTGACCGGCCAATCAGAGGAATTACTGATGGGTCCATCAGGGAGCTCATCAGCGGCTTTGACGGGGGGGACCGGCCGGGTAATGAGGCCCTCATTAACGCTGGGTCACAATTACCACTTTGTGTCCCCCCGCTCCCTCCCAATGCTGAGGACACTGTGTGAACAGAGTCCAAATGAAGTAATTATCCCCTTTAAAAGCACAGAGGGCTGGTCACATATGGAGAACCTCCAAACCCTAATGTTGTCTGGAATCCATAACGATCCACTCCAGTAAATTTTGTCTGAATGCGTGTCTGTGGAATGGCGGCCAGTGGGAGTGCCACCGTTCATTTGGCCTAAATGGGGGACAAAAAGTGGGCAGGGATCCAAACCCTCTCTATACCGGGATCAGAGCCATTTACCTGCACTAACAGCAATCCTGCTAAAAACATACAGCACTATGGGGTATTGCGCCCTGCATTTAACACCGTTGCTCACTAATAAATGAATCTTTGCTTTTACAAAAAGAGTTTTTAAAGATCATCTCTCCTGGTCGAAAAATCCCCAGTCATTTATCAAGTTATTTATATGATTTTCACAGCCACATGGTACCACTGAAGACAAACAAGAAGAAAACTCCTTAACAACGGGGTAAAGAAATATGCTGTATTTCTGAATACTTCCACAGGAGCTATAATATTTACATACTGTATATATTACTGGAAATTCATAAACTGTTTATAAAGGGTAATAGACAGTGAACAGAAAGTGGTGATACTGGTGCTCTGTAAGCTCTTTACTCACTGTAAAGTACGAAAGTCATCCAGAGTTAAGGTGAGTCATTTCTGAGTCGCGTGGTGCTGTGAAAGCCCCAATAAAACCTGAAGGTCCATGGTATGACGTCCAGCAGAGAACACAAATCATCTTTAGATTCAGTCACCACAGCCCTCTGCTGGTCGCAAGGATTCTGCGCTAATTTATCTGCGGTCTGACTGCAACAATAAATAATTTCAATGAATAATTTGTTGCTAGAGATTTGCTACAAATTTTGCCCACGTGACCAATTCTTTAAAATGTATTTCTAACAATAAATGGAAAAACCTTGTCAATTTTTCATCATTCAAGTTCAAGTCTTCAACAATACTCTGGTTTAAAACAGCACAAAAATTAAAGCTAATACTTAAAGTATTTTCCATTAAAGACATGAATGAATTCAATGAACAACTCTGTTGATTTTAATTACTAACTCAGCCGAAGTTGAATTTGTGTTGGTCTGCCAAATTTGGGACACGTCGTTTTAAACAGTTCATTTAATTACTTACCCTAGGATTACTTGCTGTACATGACACAAAAAATACAGTGTCTGTTAAGATACAATCTTGCAAATCTTGCAAGACATCCTTCAAGTAGCATTTCTGCTAAATCGGTTTGCAAAAAAATTATATATATATATATATATATATGCCTATTTAAATAATTTTTCACCACATTTCAGATAAATCAAACACTGATTTACTGTAAAGAACTAAAAGTTGATAAAATAATTCACCAACGGGCTTAGGGGGCTGATACTGAAAAAAATAACTTATTTTAATGTTTTATATACAGACTCACACAATTAAAAACATCATGGCATTGTGAATCAGAATAAGCCCAATTAAGTCTTGATTAGATGCTGGGCTGTCTGCTAGCCTGGTTCCAGGACTCGTGTTGGGAACCTCCACTGTAATGATGTCAAAGCTGGGTTCGAGATTTATTTGCACTCAGACAGACAAAAACATCTCACAAAGAATAACACAACAAATGATATCCTTCCCAGGCAGAATTGTACTGTTTACTTTAGAATAGTGGTTCTGAGCTGCTGTATCCTCAGGACCCACATTTTTCCTTGGGCATAAGTCAGGACCCACATTTTTTAACATTTGGACCATATCCCTACATAACAACTGGTGAAGTCTGATGACTGATGAATGAGATGGTGCCGGTAGACAAAAAAAAATCAGAATTATTTAGCCACATACTCCATGAACAACTGAAAACGACCAGCGTTTTACAACCAACAAGCTGAGAAAGACTGCTTTAGAATACACTCTAATTCTATCAGGTACAATATGGTATATAAGCTTATGTCATAAAAGGGGGAGAAATGAATTAAGAGATCAGTGGTCATTGTTGACACACCACAGCACACAGTGCACAACAATGAAATGTGTCCTCTGCATTTAACCCATATGTGACATAGCAGGGGGAAGCTAATTCAGTGCCCGGGGAGCAGTGCTTGGGGGCGATACCTTGCTCAGGGTACCTCAGGGGTGCCTTGATGGTCAGGGATTCAAACCAGCAATCTTTCAATTACAAGTGTGCGTCCCTAACCATTAAGACACCACTGCCCACTGCACACTGTGCGTGTGTGTATGCTTGTGTGTGTGGATTAGGTTTATATTACATTGTGGGGACCAAATGTCCCCCATAATGTGATAAAAACCTGTTTTTTTGATGTTGTGGGGACCATTTTTCAGGTCCCCACAATGGTCTGTTAATGCAATCAAAAAACTAAAAATGCCAAAAGTCTTGTATTTTGTTTGGTTACTTATGGTTAAGGTTAGGGCTGGGTAGGGGTTAGGGCCGTCATTTTGGGATTAGAGTTTTCCCCACAGAAATGAATTGAGTGGGGGGCGGGAGTATACCTCATCCTTGGCTCCGCCCTCTACATGCCGCAGTTTGTTCTTCACCCTCATATAGATCTCACCCGAGGACTGGTCCTCAGGAGGGCTTGGTGCGGGGTAGCTGGGAGGAGGTGGCGGCAGGAGGGGCAGAGGCTCCTCGGGCCGCCGCATTGTGCTGTTGAGGGGTGGTGGAGGCGGAGGAAAATCCGGCGGGGGAGGTGGGACCACGGCATTGGGACACCCAGACACCAACTCAGGATTCAGCATGTCCATGTAGGTCTGCATGTCCGCGATGCCTGTGTCACTGGAACCTAGCGGGTATCACCCACAAAGCATACGTAGCAAAAATCACCCAGTGACAGGATGCGCACACAGGCTAGTTACTGACGTAGCATAAATTTGGCCTAAAAAGAGCTCCATTTGGCACATAAGCTCAGTTTCGTGGAAAAATTTGACCAACATTCTGAAATGGGAGCTTTGCCATTCAGTGTCTGTCCACTAGATGGCAGCACTTATTACTCAACCTGGAATCCAAACGGCATTACTGCGCAGTGTACTCACCTATAGCAGGTGTTCCTGGTCAGCTGGTACATATAAAGCCTCCCATTTTAGCTAAGTGTTTAAAGGCTCTATTAAAGTAGTGGTTTCCCTAAATGAATGAAATGATTAATTCTGCGCCCCGCCCCCCCTTAATGGCTGGCAGGACATGAATATGGCCCTTTGATGCTGACAGAAGAGCAAGGGAGTCCATCTTGTAATGTTAACATTAGCTTAATTACCTCTCTTTATTAATGTCATCCATTTCATTTGGACAACATTTAACTAGAACAGACATTTTAGGCAGTATGTTTTACGCTATTTCAGACACGACTTCCTCTCTTTCTGTAAAGTTACTGTGTAAAAGTCTTTGGCAGTCAAAGAAAAAGACGTTTAAATGATATTCATGTTGGTATGAAACTATGACATTACATCTGTCAAATTCCATGCATTTTTTTAAGCTGGGGGTGAAATTTGAGAAATGCACGGAAAGACTGAGGTGTTGTGGAGCGGCACCTCTGCACAGTGGCGCCCCCACCTGTACACCAAATACGTACGTTATGTACCTTAGCAGTAGCAGAATTCTGAGTTTATTTCGGGTTTCAATCTCAAAATATTTCTACATTAAGCTATAACTGAAATATTACAACTTTATTTTCAAAATCCGTTAGTCTATTATTTTATTTCTATAAATGCCCTAAGAAATGCCATTGTAGATCTAAAAATAGAAAGAAAACGTTTTTATAATTCAAACCGATTCAAACGCTATTATAAAGATAAAATGATGCCCAACTAAAATTTTATTTTAAGTGACCCGCCCAAAACTTACCCGAATATCATTAAAATATTTTTGCATGACTCATAACTGCCGACCCATCATCCTGTGTATTATTGCTGTGGATTCCATAAACGGGAATTCTGAGGGCGTCCCTGCATACCGCTATCCGCAAACATTCAACGGAACATTGGCTGGAACCAGCTACTATGTAGAAATCAGCTGCATATCACTAATCATCTACTATCAGTTACATTTCAGCATAACCCAGGCTTTTTTCTTTATTCTTACTTCATTCTTCTATACATTTCTACAGTTAGCATTTGAATCAACATGTGTATGTGTATAACAGTAAGCATATCTTTCTGCATGTATGTATATATATCTCAAAGGAAGGTACTGACCACCTGCTCCTCCAGGGGGCGCAGTCCTCTTCTCGCCAGTACTAGATTGGCTGGAGCTGCAGGAGTCATAGTTGGACAAGGTGCTGGAGGGAGAGCCCATGTCAAAACGGGCTGGTTGCACCGGCGAGCGGAACGTGGCGTTGGGGGACGACAGGCCGGAATCAGGCTGCTTGTACTCCAGGTCAGCTGAGGGGTCTCTAGAGAGCACACGATGCTGCACGCTCTGGAAGACACACACGATCATGGGTTATACTCACACACACATACACGGTCAGGGGCTAAACTCACACACACGCACACACACACGGTCATGGGTTATACTCATGCACACACACACACGGTCATGGGCTATACTCACATACACATAGTCATGGGCTATACTCACACACACACAGTCATGGGTTATACTCACACACACAAACAATTATGGGCTATATTCATGCACACACAGTCATGGGCTATACTCATGCACACACACACACACATACAACACAAACACATGCACAGACACATAACACACACAGAATACATACACAAAGGCTAAAATCACACACCCATACACATGCATGCTAATCTCATGCACACACACACAGGCTAACCTCACAAACTCACATGCTGACACAGACTAATCTCACACACACACACACACACACACACACACACACACACAAAGGCTAAAATCACACACCCAAACACATAAATGCTAATCTCATGCACACACACAGGCTAACCTCACAAACTCACGTGCTGACACAGACTAATCTCACAGACAAACACACACACAGGCTAAAATCATACACACACAGAGGTTAACCTCATGTGCACACAAACACACACATGCAGACACACAGGCTAATCTGACAATCACACACACATATACACCCACACGCACATGTACATATACAGGCTAACCTCACGAGGGCACACACACACACAGACACACAAAAAGTGAGGCGCGTTATGAAAATAACGTGAAAATCATGTGGGATGCCCGGGCCGAGCCAGAGCAGAGTTTACAGGAGAAGCTGCACACTGGCATCAACAGCTGAATCAAACCAAAAATCATCTCTATCAACACAGCAGAGTGAATGTAGCATGTTACTGTAAGAAGCCATACTCAACTAATACTGTTCATTGGTACTGAATAAAACCAGCAGTAACAGACCATGGCAAAGAAAAGCACCAGTCAAATATTTTACTGGTTTATTCTGTCAATATATTTATAACCTCATGCTTTAGGTGCTTACATGCCAGTTTGAGTCTTTTATATTTGACACATAAAAAAATGCGCGTTAAAAATACAGCATGTTTGATACCCAGTATTTAACAGATTATTAGCGACTTTCATACGTATAACACTATTTAGAGAAAACTTCATCCACTTCTATTATTTGTACTATTATTTGATATGTAAAGATCACAGTGAAAATGACCTTTTGCTAACTTGCTGGGATGCACGCTGTATTACTTGGAAACACAGTGAGCGACGTGCAAGGTGAAATGTTTGTCTTCAAATCTCACTCCTCCACAGGATATCGAGCTTGAAAACATTCCGGCTTTAATACTGTTTCACAATGGAGCAATACAGCGAACAGACTGCAGCCCCCAGGCCTGAGCCAATGTATTCAGCGGTGAGGTATAATCAAAAGGATCCGTCTCCTACGCGGCCGACACTTTAACCTTGTTATCAGAGACCAGCTGAGTAAACACTCCTTGTGTTATAAAAGCCCAATTACTCGGGGCGCTTTCAAGGCGAATATAATACAGGATTTAAAGAACACACATGCACACTGAGACTTACAGCATCTCCACACGGGGGGCCGCGGCGGTGCCAGTTCAGGCCATACAGGGCTCCATCACAGGGCTGTCTGCGCGGCCGGCCGGTGCAAAACCGACGCCCCATAGCTGCCAGGTGGTGGGTGGAGCGACACGCCACAGCCCGCCTCCCCACGCACACACCTCTCCCTCCCCCACCCTCAGGCACACCAACATCTGCTATCCCTGGGGCTCAAGGCCTCATGGGTAGCTGAGCCTAACAGAGCAGCCATCGTGTAATTAAAAACTAGCATGTTAGCAAGGTTGCTAGCAATGTGGGGCATACCTGTATGAGAAGCAGACGTGTAAAAAGTGTGTTGGGGGGGTGGTACTGTTCCATCCATTATTTAATTTGGCTTCAATGCCTGCCACCCCCTCCCCCCCCCCACAAAAAAATTATACACCTTTACATTTAAATCATTACGTTGTGTCCCCCCAACATCAAAAACTCTCCTCCGCCCTAGAATCACAATTTTACTTTTGGTCAGCACTGACAGTGGGGAGGGGCATATCGCCCGGTGTAGCTCCTCTTAAGGCACACCACTGGGAAGCAGACCACATGCTAACTGGAACATGTGCAAAGGCTGGGCTTGGTGGCCCTCAGGAAGCCTAATGTTCAAGGGCCAGTTCATACTGTTTGGTGTGGGTGTCTTAGCAGGAAGGAAGAGCAGTAAGACAGGCCCGCTGGGGCTTCCTCACCAAGTTCTCAACAGTCCGCAGGTACTTGGCACACTGGGTATGTCCGCCACATTCAGCCAGCTCGGCAGCAGTGAAGCCATCCCGGTCCCGCATCTGCAGCTCTGCCCCGTTGACCACCAGGATCTGGCAGCACTGGCGGCCCCGGGTCCCAAGAATGAAGATGGAGGTGGTTCGTGAGACACAAACAAGGAAGACAAGAACTAGGCCTTTTTCAACATGAAGTTAATGAGTAATGAGGTAATGAGTTTATCACCTCATAGATCTTGAGGTGGTGCATGTGGTTATAGAGGAAGGGGTAAATCTATGCACTGCTTTAAACGTAAACATTAAAATCTCCATTGCTCTGTTAAAACACCCAGCTATGTAAATGAATTAAAAAGTCTTATTGTTATTTTCTTGCTACCTGACACTCTCAGTCATGCTTAGCTGAGCCACTGAATATTTTACTGTCTGTGCTGACAGGCAGATTGGTCCCCAGCACCTCTGGGCCGTGACCCGGTAACCTACTGTGCCACCTGACACAGGTCCCGAACCACCGACATGGCACCCACCTCCAGTTCGCCGTTCTCGGCAGCATTGTGCAGGGGCGTGCCCCCCCAGCTGTCGCCGACGGTCTCCCCCCCATGCAGAAGCAGCCAGCTCAGCACCTTGGCGTGACCCCTGCTGGCCGCGAAATGCATGGCAGTGGCCCCGTTGGCGTCCCGCTCTGCCAGGCTGACCGATGTGAAGCTCATCTGCGCAGACAGGACCTGTCAGTCATGAGCTCACACCCTCCCCCCGCAGAGTGCTTACCCAATGAAACCCTTAGCAATTAGCAGGTCACACTAACGAGCTGGTTAGCATAGCAAAGTCGAGCTCACCAGCCAGGCAATGACGGTGCAGTGTCCCATTTGGGCAGCGGCGTGCAGCGGCGTCATGCCATCGCCAGCTCGGATGGACGGATCAGCGGTGCGGTCCCTTACCAGGTACTGCACCACCTCCAGACGGCCTTCCTGGCAGGCCAGGTAAAGCGGAGTGGCACCATTCTTTGTTTGGGCATTGACCAGGCTGAGGAGCAGAAACACACATAAAAACAAAGACACACACACACAGACAAACACAAAGACACACACAGACACACACAGACACACACATAGACGCACACACACACAGACACACACAAAGACACACACAGACACACACACACGTACACACACACAGACACACACAAAGACACACACATGCATAAACACAAAGACACACACACAAACATAATTACAGTTAAAATGTGCTCTTTATTGTTCGGTACAGTTTTATATCTTGATTTATATCTTATAAATATTCTGAAAAATACCTTTAATGGTAAAACAGCATCACCTATAATCACACAATCCAGAAACATATAAATGCTGCAGATCTAACAATGTCAGGGCATGCATGAATCTTTAAGTGGGAGAACACGAGGCGTTTGTGTGCATGTGTGTATTTGTCGATACATATTCCAACTGCTTCTCCTGGTCGGGGTCACATGGATCCCATTCCAAGCAGCAGAGTGCATAAGGCTAGAGAACGCCCTGGGTGCGAGCCAGTCCATCGCAGGGCGCACACACTCAGACTACAGGCAAGTTAGAGACATCAATTAACCTAACTGCAGACCAAAACAAACAGGTGGTAAATATTTCAGACAGGAAGGGCATGCAATCTGTCGTCAGGAAGTAGACAAGACCATGCATTATTCATGAGTGTAATGGAGTGGGCCGGCCCTGGAGGGTGACGAAGGCTCGGGAAATACACCCACACACTTGAAATGCATTATGAAAACATGCCAGAATACACACAAAGGCAGCCCGTTTGCGGTAAAGGCAGAGCGGAGTTCGATGCCGTTACAGAAGGGGGAAACTCAGCCGGACACACAAAAGCTCCTTATAGAGACACAGCGGGCAGGAACACTTCCGGGTGTGTTTACACGATGGAGATTCTCTGTTAGTCATCGTCAGTCAGCTTTGTCTGTCTGTCTGTCAGTCTCTGTCTGTCTCGCTCATGCACACACGCACACACACACACACACACACACACAAACATACATACATACGTTTGTATCCATATCTTTGTGGGGACTCTCCATTAATCTCTGTGGGAAAAATCCTAATCCCAGCAATGACAACCTGAACCCCCACCCAGCCCCAACCTTAACCATAAGTAACCAAATAAAATACAAGACTTTTAGCATTTTTTGTTTTTTGATTGCAGTCACAGATTTTTATATAATTGAGGTTTTCCTTGTAGGGACTGGAAAAAAATGGTTCCAGCAACATCAAAATAACAGGTTTTTTATCACATTCTGGGGAATTTACACCTTACATTTGGTCCCCATAATGTAAGGTATATCTGGACCACACACACACACACAGACGCACACACAAGCACAGGACATCTGTCCAGAGGGTTGACCATACACTACCAGTGAAAAGTTTCTGCACGCCCTGAGATTTTCTATGTTTGCATATCACTCACTTAATATTTACTAAAAATGCTCTCAATATTCTTTGTTAACAAGTACATTTACAGTATGAGTACATTTTCAGTATCTTTATTGCCAAGAAAATGTCATATCTTTGGCTCATCAAAGTAACCTCCTCTAGCAGTATAGATAGATAGATAGAGATACTTTATTTATCCCGAAGGAAATTTAGGATTACAGTTACAACAGCAGAGAAAATTTGAGACATTCTTTCTACAAGGGACATTAAATACTGCTGTTTCATGGGATGATACGATTAACTAGTGCGTTTGAAGTTAACTAGTGCATTTAAAGTTGAAGGACAGCCTAGAATCTGACTTACAGTAATAGGATGTTAGACATCCACTGTTACATACTATTTACATGTTATAAAGGAAACTTGTTTTATTTGACTTATATTTTCATTTATAGTTGTTCACTCAACTTTCCAAAGCTTAACAAGAATAAAAAATGGCAGTTTATGAAATAAATGGAAAAGTGGTAAAAACCCATGGTGTGCAAAAATGTTTGACTGGTAGTGCATACAGTAATTCACATGATTAACCATGTGTCATTTTCTGGATTTAACCTGTATAAGGTAAAGTAAGAGAGGCGGTAATACTACCGTTAGAGGTACTAAAAAAACCCGCCGCTTAAACGGGCAGATCCGTCCGCAGCCTGGGGTAACCCCGCCGCGTGTGCACTGCTGAAAGTGTAAGTGCTTCCTTCAAAAATGAGGTCAGCATCTCGGTTGCCCTTCCTGCCTAAATAATTCAATACCAGAATAAAAAGGTTTGCATTCAGGAGACCTCATGAAATTCAAGAGCAGCTGAATGGTCAAAATAAAAGATAGAATATTGCTACGTCACAAGGAAAACTAGTTTCAGTTCTGGGGAAAAAAATGCACTGGTAAGCCCTCAAACTTTATGAATTATTAATTTAAAGTTTGAAGATTCTCAGTTAAGTAGCAAATTTCATGTACATCAAAGCTAAAGTCTGCAAACTGTTCTGGATTGGCACAACCTATTACAAGCCATGGTTACATTTTGGAAATTAAAATTTAATAAATCAAACTAATAACAGCATAGCTGCACCGAGCTACTGGAAAGTATATTCAGGAGAGTAAAATGATAAGTTAGTGGCATCATGGAAGGAATCCAACAGAAATTTTTCTAGTCACTGTTACATATCACAATAACACAGATATAGATCAGATGTCCACTTGGGGGTAGGGGTCATAAAAAACAAATGGTCTTCATTCAAATTATGCAAACTCAAACATGGGGCTGTGTGGCTCATCCTGCCTCCTCAGCAGAACACTCACATCCCTGTTGGGCCCTTAACCTTTGACCAGCATTCATTCCTATTTTCACATGCTCCAGGGACACTGGATAAATCCCTGACCCGCCACTCAAACGTAAAGATTCTCTCTCATGCACGTGTGTCTCAAATGAGAGCAAGATGAGATATGTATGTGTTTATATATAGAAAGAAGCATGTCAATGTACCTGTACTCATACTTGTGCAAATAGCAAATAAAAAAACATCATTTCAGATTCTATGTCTTACCTGAACTGCAGGATCAGGTAAGACATTTTCTTGCTAATAAAAGGTCACAAATTGTGAATATACTATAAAATTATTTGTTAGCAAAGAATATTGAGTGAATTTTTAGTAAATATTTAGTGAGTGATATGCAAACATATAAAAACTCAGTGTGTGCAAAACCTTTTGACTGGTTGTGTAGCCAGTTACAATACAGTTCTTTTGGAGAATGAACGGCACCAAAAAAAGAATTTTAGATTCACCCAACCAAGAAATATCCTCTGGGAAAATTTCCAGCATCATTCAAATTTTGGAGTTTTATTTATGTATCAGACGCATTTTCTGGAGTAACCAGACCGGCGTTAGACAATTGCTGGCACAGCAAGTTAAGAGGCCTCATCACCTCCACCCAACCATCCTCCGCGAGTCACCTCCGCCCAACCATCCTCCGCGAGTCACCTCCACCCAACCATCCTCCACGAGTCACCTTCACCATCCATCCTCCACGAGTCCCCTCCGCTCATCCATCATCCGTGAGTCACCTCCGCCCAACCATCCTCCGCGAGTCTCTGCCCAACCATCCTCCGCGAGTCTCTGCCCAACCATCCTCCGCGAGTCACCTCCGCCCAACCATCCTCCGTGAGTCACCTTCACCATCCATTCTCCGCGAGTTACCTCCACCCAACCATCCTCCGCGAGTCACCTCCACCCATCCATCCTCCACGAGTCACCTCCACCCATCCATCATCCGCGAGCAATGCAGCTATAAAGCTAAAGACCTGGGCTCCTCAATCTGAGTGCAGTCCAGCTCCTCTGTTGACACTTGTATTTCACTGCAGGTTATAACATGACTGCACACCTTGCATATGACAAATAAAATTCTTCAATCTTTGAATCCTTAAATGGTCTTTCATCTTACCAGGAGGGATTGAATATATATATATATATATTTTTTTTTTTTTTTTTTGTTCCCAAATTCATTGAACCAATAAATAAATGTGACATTTTATCACTCTAAGAGCCATAATTTAGGGGAGGGTCCTTCATAGATGTGTCACTTCTCTTTACTTTTCAACCTTTACATCACCGGCAGCTATAATCTGTCACTCCTGATCGCTCATTTCTCCCCTTTGTCTCCAAAGACATGCAAGATGTCCTCGACACACTTGACAAACCTTGACCTAGAGCAAGCATACAATCTCAGGGCACACCACAGGTGGCTGTTTGCCCATCTGATGATTTAAATATCGTCAAACAAATGAGTGACGGATGAAGCCGTATTTCTGTGGCGCGTAATGAGCCCTGACACACGGATGTTATCTCTGCCCTCCCAGCACTGCACCCAGACAATGAACGACTGGCAAAGAAGAGGCTGCTTATCGATCCGCATTTGTTTCCTTCATTATTTTATGACAGGCTGGCTGCTGCGGGTAACCATAGCAACAGCAGTAAACATACCAGTGGCTGAATGGAAGACTATCGGGCTCTGGCAGGTCATCCAAGCCTGATTAAAGTTTCAGCAGCTACCACGTAGCTCAGGCTGGAGCCAGAGAGATACGCGGGCGCCAGATGGGGAACACGTGCTGATCCAGACTCCCTTTTCAACAGCAAACAGCTACTGTCTTAATGGTACACTCATGAGAATATGTCAGTGAGCCGTTACACAGATTTACACATTAGGACCTGCTGAAATATGATATAACGTTCATCTAAGTCTTAGTGAACAAAGACAGCCTTATTTGTCAAACAAACACCATATTTCTCATTGCCATCTTTATCGAACATTGTTTTTATGAGGTGAGTAGTAATGGCTGTGAATTTATTCCATTTGTAATATATAATGTGACTGTGGATCAATGGTGGCCCACGTCTTTGGAAATACTTGAGTGAAACAAACTGATGCAGCATTTGCCATTTGAATCTCATCTTGGACTCCTTTAATACTTACACACACATTAACATGAGAGTGAACCATGGAGTCCAAGTGCAGGGCCAGGCCAGTTATCTGGGGCATTTCGCAGCGGCGGGTTACGGGTCTCGCTCAAGGGCCCCACGTATCTACTTTGCCAAGCCTTCAATCAGCGACCTTCCAATCACAGGCACAGAAGGCCGACCCACTGAGCCACAAACCGGCGGTCAGATGAGCGTCAACAAACACAGAACTGACTGGGCTACATCGCACTTGAATAGAAGTCTGTTGTGAAGAGCAGATAACCAAAATTGTTTTTTTATTATACAAAAGGGCAGGTCAAAGCCACACCTGGTTTTATTGGAACACATGACTCCAAAGACGTCCTGTTCTGTTATTCCAGAAATCACATGCTTTTCCACCATTGACCGTTTGTTCCATATACATATGCCTCTATCCATGCTATATAAAATACTGCGTTTTTGTTGATGATGATCAGATCACAATGCAGCAGCCATACTGGCAGAAATCTAGACAATCTGAAAAGGTCCATAAACACTTTGTCATAGCTGTAGCGTTTAAAACCTGTCCATGCTGGGTTGTTAAGTTAACATCTAACTATAAAGGGCTTCCCCCATCCTTCCTGCTGTGGCTGGGTGACGTTTACTGCAGGGTAAAGACCTCAGCGTAAGGTGATTCATGTGACCCTAACTGTATGCATGATGAGAGCTATTTCAGTTTCGGGTTTTTATTTCTATGTGGACACTGTATGTCCTTTGGCAGAAGAAAATGTACATAAGAACATAAGAACATAAGAAATTTACAAACGAGAGGAGGCCATTCGGCCCATCAAGCTCGTTTGGG
>JAODLD010000113.1:4003691-4017421 GCA_026781065.1 Mormyrops boulengeri
TCTGAGCTAGATAAGATTTTAACAACTCTGAGCTATTAGTTAAGTTCTCCCCAAACGAGCTTGATGGGCCGAATGGCATCCTCTCGTTTGTAAATTTCTTATGTTCTTATGTTCTTATGATACCATCTACAGCTGGAGTGAAACATTACAGTGAACCTCACAAACAATGCCCACCAGAAAGCACCGACTGCACAAAGACAAAAATGATTACATTAAGCATTTGGTGCCAATAGAAAATGTACAATGGAACAGCAATTAGAAAACACAGATTTAATTACCTTGCTAATGAGACAGTGTGTCATCACCATTCTGTTATCCCCGTGACTTTTCAGTGTTGCATCACTGTATTTCACAATGTTCACTTTTATGAAAATTTGATTATAACCAGCACTATGTTCTATGAAGCTGAATCTGTTTAGAATTTAGCTTTTTTTCTGTGAGGATATTTTCCCCACGAGAGAACAATACTTATAACTGCTTTTAAAACTTTATTAGATATTTTTTGAGTATTCTTGTGACAATATACTGAATGGATGTGTTTTAAATGGTAAATACGAGGTCAGCTTTACTATCTTAGTGCCGTAATAACTAAAATATAAGCACCGTTACTACGGTTAGATCATGTAATTATCTGAACAATGGAACTGTTGTTATAAAATACAGTATCAGCTTTTCACTTCTACGTGTTCCGCGAGGAGCCGTTCCAGATTTGTGCGAATATATGTAATAGAAAACATAAAGATAAACATAACAGATAATTTGATGTACCTTCATCAAACTGACCTAGAGTAATAATGTGTATTTGGTTGATTCAAGAGCAAATTTAAATAAGTTGCAAGGTTGTTGAAGAATATAATATATATATATAGGATTGTATGATGCAGGACTGAAATAATAAGAGCTTTATTCACCTTAGCGCGGCATCCGCCGTGCTCCAGAAGCCACTGCAGGCACGCCAGGTGGCCGGTGGCGGCGGCGTCGTGCGCCGGACTCGCTCCGTTTCTCGCCTCGCAGTTACCGGCCAATCCAGCCTCCTCCACCAGATAGCGCAGACAGCTGAGCCTCCCCGTCCGAGCGGCGTGGTGCACGGCCGAGGCGCCGAATCCATCCCTCACGTCGCCATCCAGCGCCCGCTGCGCTACCTGCGCCTTCAGGGTCTGCAGGTCCCCGCTGCGCGCTGCCTGCAAAGTCCGCTCCACGGGCGCCGTCATTTACAGCGCGTCTTAATATAATGCCCTTTAAAACGTCTAAAAGTCACATTCAGCTCATATAACTGATTATTTTACTGAGGCGGTCCCTTTACTAGATCACTTTCCATCGCCACCACTATATTTTATTTCTGCGCCCCTCTCTACAAGGTATAACATAGCGCCTGTTAACTGCGGCAATAAAGTATCCTACTTGTTTTTGTCTGTTGGCACGAGATAAGCGACGGTCCCACTTTAATGTAAAATGTTCTCGCTTTCATTCACACACTTCGGTCTAAAAATTTTGCAGCTTAATTCTGCATCATTAAATGCACATAATGACAAATGCAAAACGACACATTTACCCAGCAGCCCGCGATATAACGATATATTTCGATTAACGTAACAAGTAAGTAAACGCTGGGCTTTTACGGTCTTCCACAGCGCACGCGGGGCATTGCCAGTGCACGCGACAGTCAGCTCTTCTCTTGCAGGACCTCGTTTGCCAGCGCATTTCTTCGCAGTTTTATAAATCTGAAGACGTTCTGCTTCGTTTTGTTTTCGTTTGCTGAAATAAACACGCCTCTGAGCTCCTCTTATCGCGGCTGCTTCAAATAGCTCAATGGACTCTGTCACTTGTTGAATTATCTATGACGGGTACCGGGTTGCCAGGTGTATCCCTGTGTTCTCCGGCTGGTGACTTGTTGCATTATCGGTTTACAGCTCCTTTAGTGCGGAAGGATTTCTTCTTAGTCGTGGTCCTGCTCTTACTGTGCCCGTCGCCTTTTGTTCCAACCGAGGTTCTAATTTGACTAATCCATTTTGGCTCCCGTTTCCATTATAACTATGATTTGACAGCTTTTATTTTTGCGCATAGGCCTACAAATGCTGGTGACGATAAAGGCCTTCAATTTGCTATTTCTTGTTCACGAATGAACAATTATGTTGTGGGAGTTATTTAAATTATTTAATATTTTCATACTTTAATTGGAGGCTATTGCCCATGTATGCCACTTTTGAACAATTTATTTTAAAGCTAAAAATGACCCATTTATGTTCATGTTATTGTTCTGAAGGGTCGATATATTTCTTTTTCATCAGTAGCATATTTTCACAAGTCATGCTCAAGACACTATGCTCTCCTTGATTTATTTATATAGCCTGAATGAGCACGTGCTGTAAAAGACGTGGTTGAGATGATCACAGGCTGCCCTGCGATGGGTTGGCACCCCGTCCTGAGTTGTTCCCTGCTTTGCCCTTCATAGGCTGCGGGATCGGTTCCGGACCTCCGCGACTATGCATTGGACAAGTGGGTATGGGAAACTAATGGATGAATGTTACATAAGTAACGTTAATATTTCTCTTATTTAATTCTTTGAAGCAATTCTACAGTTTTCTACTTTAATGGTGACCATCCAAGGGGTGGCTCATTCGGTAACTGTACACTGACTGTTACAAACACATTTAAATGTCAAAAATAAAAAACAGGCCTATAGCAGATCTGCATTTCATTTTTTTGTTGCTTATATATACTCCTGTTTTTGTATGTTCTAGATTACAATAAAACAGTAGACCGTTATAAGACTGTCCATGATTTTCTGTGATGCTTTAAAGGTGGTTTTTCGCTTAGTATTTTCTTTACGCGTTAACCTGGTAAAGTATATTCCCTTATCTTCGGGGATATAGAAAGCTTTTTTATCTTTCACTGTCTCTGTGTGCGCCCAGACGTTACAGACGTGTAGCAACAAACAACCACAAGAAATGTGCATTTTTGACAGCAAAAGCCCCTGGATAAGTCCAATCGTTGTCGATGACGTTAAAAAGAATAATGCCTGTGAATACCGACGTAACCTACAATTTAACATTTGAATGCGCAAAACTGCAAACTAAGCTAAAAGCGATATCAAGCATCTGTTCATTGGCCTATTGGTTTTAATTTCTTTTAATGAAGTCGACGGCCGCAATTAATCGCAAATCCGAGCTATTTGAATTTTTAGTAAGTTTATTGCAATACCAAAACATACCACAAGATGGCAGGCAGACTTTCATTTTGAAGCGCACGAAGCATATATTAAGGGTTTTATTCAGTTTAGCTACTCTTGCTCTGCCTCTTAAAGTGGGTTTAAGCTACTTAGTACACAGAACATGGAATGATTATTTTTTTTAACAGTACCATAACAGGAATGTGACTTCGTGGGAATTAAGCATACACCATTAGCCTGTTCGGATTTCGACCACCATTATTTACCTCCCAGGAGACTTCGAAATTGTCTTGTTAAGACCGCGTTAAGCCTACTGAACAATAACTGATCACTGTCTATTCATTTTCTAACCCAGTGCTTCCCTGGAGACCTTAGCCTCGTGTCTGACGCGTGCCGCGCGGCGGTCTGTTCCAATTGTTCCGCATGAAACGGACACCAGTCGCCCTGGCCACTTATGCAGGCAGTCAATCCCCAGAGATCCCAATGGGGGGGGGGTCTGTGTAAATGCACAGCCTTACAAATCCATATCCAACTACATGTATGGATACAGCTGTTATTTTCCGTTCGGTTACATTTTGTATTTCTAACAATCGATATTTTCATTTGAAATACCAATTTATACAAAAAAAATAACTGGTTTGGTCATTATAATAATAAATCATAAGTAATTTATCAAAGCTAGTTGATGACAGTACGCCTATTAAAAGTATATACATAGTCTAGGTCCAAATATAAAATGCGGATTTTTATTAAATTAACTACGCAATGTAATGACGTTTTTATAAATTAATACACAGTTTTATATATGTATATAGCCTATGGGTGGATATGAAAACATATGAACGCGTCCAGTACAATATCAGCTGTTGATTCATAAAGGATACATAAATTGGCGTGACGACACTGAAAGATATTAATGAGCAGCCAGTCTGAAGTCTGGAAAAGCGCGTTTATTGGTAGCACGCGTCAGACGCGTGACAGTTATTCAAATATCCTCCAATTACGTTGAGCTTTTGCCAGACTGGGACCCCATTGTAACAGCCATCTGTTGATTTGATGTTCTCGACTGAAACTAGAAACGCTGAAGGGAGTTTATTCATGAATAGACTTGTTAGCATATCGCATGTCTTTTTAAAGTAAAATATTTTCCACAGTGAAAACGCATAACGCACTGTATATATATACTTTCTGTCATTTATCCTATTGTAGCTTGCAGACCAGACCAACAGCATTTTTTTTCCGTTCTTTAAACTTTCTAGGAGACGCTAACCACAGATTGTGGTTGTACACGTTCAGTTTATGTATTGTTGCATTTATAGGCCTATTACAATATAAATGCAATAGCCTATATATGGAAATAAATATCACAACAAAATCACGTGTTAAGCTACATGAAAATGCAAATCCGCTAAATCAAACATTAGACGCGGTGAGGAATTACATTTAAATCAACTATTTTGTTATTAATAGGTTTAAAAATTTCAAACATTTTTCTTTAATATGCGTAATAATTATTGGAGTAGAAGACGTTAAAGCTGCAGAGAATTCCTTCACTGCAGCCCGTGCCTCTACATTCTCACTGGCAGATCCCATCTGGCGGGTCCCCCTTTGTGTCGCGTGCCGTTAATTATTTCGGTTGATTGAACGCGAGCGCCTCTGGGGATTGACGCAGCGCCCGAGGCTCAGCGTTTTAGCTTCGTTGTCTTAACGGACGTTTATTTCAGGGTTCGCTTTATTTGTGGCTATTATTTTTTTTTGTACATTGGGTGCCATATAAATTATATTCCCCACGATTTTTCCCGCATGAAAACCCAAAGCTCAAAGCGCTTATTAAGTGTTTTTGCGCAATCTTATACATAATATACATAATAGCTGTTTATTCTTTTAGTACGCCGCTGCTGTAAGGTACACTTGCTTTAGTTGTGGGAATTCACGTATATATAGATATAATGAATGTATAGAGAACGCACCTGTTGAATTGAGCGTCATTTTATTGTGTGCTTTATGTC
Organism: Mormyrops boulengeri; assembly: GCA_026781065.1. Taxonomy (NCBI): domain Eukaryota; kingdom Metazoa; phylum Chordata; class Actinopteri; order Osteoglossiformes; family Mormyridae; genus Mormyrops; species Mormyrops boulengeri. Next base: position 4,008,870 of record JAODLD010000113.1, read on the forward strand.
AGCATACTATGTTAAATGTTAAGTTCTCCCAAACGAGCTTGGTGGGCCGAATGGCCTCCTCTCTTTTGTAAATTTCTTATGTTCTTATACTATTATGAACCATCGTGTTGGTATTTTCAGAATCATTTTGCTTTTTCGTAATCCTTCAGAATGCGTTTTGTCAATGTTATGTCTTTATTATTTTCCAATGCTGTATTCTTTATTTCCAATAGAAGCACAAAAAATCCATAATATTGCCTTTTCCAGACATAGATTTATGTGGTAATGAAGGCCAGGCATTCAAGCATGTATTTTGGTAACACGTGCTTTGATTTTCAGTGAGTATGAAATGTTGCAAGTTGACACGGTTTTCAGGACAAAGAGAAAATAGACACAGAGACTTTGGTTTTAATTAAGTTTGATAAATTGCAGCTGCAGATTGTATCTCTTCTCCAACAAGGCTCTTCACTGCAGCTTGTCTCTCTTCTCCAACAAGGCTCTTCACTGCAGCTTGTCTCTCTTCTCCAACAAGGCTCTTCACTGCAGTTTGCACGGCTGATCACCTGACCAAAAACAAAGCACTAACACAGACAGAACATTTTAAATTACAGTATATTTGTTGCTTGTGAATATTATGGTTGGATGTGTAATTCATACAGATAATGATTCAGCATAGTAATTTAGGTTAGCTAGATGCCAGCACTCCAGGATCAGGGTTACCTACCCCTGCAAAGTTATGACTTATAGAATATAGAATGTCAGGACCTGATATTTAACAAAACAGCATGTATATCCATTGTATTTCAGCTTTTAGTGTGAATAAGCAAATTATTTTTTTTTATTAGAAAAAAAAGATAGATTGGGCAGTTTCCCAAAGGATGGTCCTATAAAGAGAGAAACGGAGTAGATTACTGATAACTTGTTCAAATGACCAGTGGAGATTCAGGAAAATTAATTTTCATCAACAGCTGACACAAGATCAGTAAGATCAGAGAGTTTGTAGTAGTTCTACAGGAAATTTTAATTATGCATGTATGGTGGTGTCTGGATTGTACAGTGTTGTCAGTCAATACATTCGTAACAAATATAAGCTGCTTACTTTAATATATAGGTATTAACAAAACTAGGTTTATTCAACAAAATAACAGCACCATTTCTTTAATATATAAACTTTTTAACTATATATTACCTGCCGTTGATTGTTATGATCACTGGGAGACGTACTGTTTCTTTGTACAAAAAATTCAGAAAGCAGAGCTACTGTAGAATGTTGCCGATAATAAGCACACTTAACAAACAGTATATAGTACAATATATATCACATTTGTTTCAGTGTATTTTGTTGCAATATGTTTTGGTGAGAAACAAGTTTTGAAAAACAAAACATCAGGGAAAACATTTTTAATGTTCAATTTATGCAAACCCCCTAACTGGACAGGTCGTGATTTAAACTGTGCCGTGTCTTGCGGAATCACTTCACGGCTAAAGTTAAATGTAGGATCTGAAAATGACGTGCGCGAAAATTCCACTTACCGGACGCGTCTATGGTCGCGCGACGCACGCGGAGCTTTCCTGTATTTCCGCGCTCCACTCTTGCACTAATTAGACACTTATGTTTCTCAGTATTAGATAAAAAAAAAACATAACAATAGTAACATTCATCGGGTAATGTAAATACTTTCTAAGAAGCAATTAATGGTGTATTTTGTGTTATGTAATTTGCTGCGTTATCCGTATATGGCAGCAAATTCACAAGTTAAGCATAAGATACATCAGGTCCTGATTCAAGACGCTAGTTGACCGTGTATGTCTCTAGACTCTGGGTATCATCACATAATAAAGTGTAAAATGTAAAACATAATATAATTTATTTCTACTTTTGCCCATATTTTTCTACTGTGCTTTTAAGCTTTCATGTCTTTTGGAGTAAACTTTTTATCTCCAGATCAATGGTATGGGCTATCTAAGTAAATATTGCGTTTAAACTGAACGCAAAATATTGCGTTTAACTTTGCGTCTGCATGACAGCACTGTTATGCAGTCAGGTTTCCCAAATATAAGCGTCTTTTCTACATAGCATATTCACTGACACCGAATTAACAACGGACAAAGTAGCCGCTTTACAATAACGTAAACGGACGCATTTTATTTGTAGATTACGCAAATTTAATGTCTATGTACCTTAAAAGTGTTGCAGTTTAGGGTTAATCATGTTTATACTATTAGGTCCATAACATTCACAATCATTGTTGATTTAATTCAGAATGAAAAGTTAACTATTTAACTGTTAGAAAATTATATATTCCATATCTATCCATGGTGTACTTACGAGTCGCCCCGTCTTGAAGTAGCAAACGAAGCGTCGTGTCCATCGCCTTCGCTGCAGTGGACTCCCTCTTTGAAACTGCGGTAGGAAGCCATCCACTTTGTGGGCGGGGTGTGCGGAAGTGCGCCTTCAAATCGTCAAGCACAAGGAGCGTGTTACGAGTCCTATAAGCAATATACACATAAATCATTTACTATGAAACTGATCAATTACAAATCGCATATCTGATTATTCTTTCATTTATCATTTCAATAAAATGTACAGTATGTCTATCGAGGCTACACATTACTTGCAATTTTTATTTCAGTGCTTTGGGTAAAATGTAAAGTATATTACAAATGACCTAAACGAAAATAGGGTTACATACAATTGTAACCGAATATTAACGATACGAATTTTATCCTTATATAGGATAAATTTTTTGCGACCCTGATTAACTACAAATACAATTCATGTTGGAAATGGACCATCTGTCCTATTGTTCTCTTGGCTCGTGCCGATCTCGTGCCGTCTATATCCACGGCCACAAAGGGGGGCGGCTTGGGTGTCTCTGCCCACGAGAAAATGTAGCATTTGAAAGTCGCGCCAATGAGCAGCCTATACAATACTAGGCCTATTATAACTATCCTGCTTTGGGGCCCGCAATTTATACATTTATACCATTTTTATTAAGTAAACATACAGGTTTACATAAATAACACTTATTTCTAGCATATAAATATATAAAATAATAATACGTATAATAAATGGAACTTCTAATACTGAGCTGCAAATTGGATTAGAAGGAGTGACGTCGCCAAGCCGTCATGCGTTGGGATTGGGGGATGGGCGTCCTGTCTGACGCCATAAACTTCTTAATATGATTTATACAGAAATACGCCTTTGTTTAAAAATGGTGCGTCGCCAGATGTGTACATTATTTAGCTTGGGTTTTGGCTTGGGTATTTTTTAATTTAACAGTTTTTTTTTGGGGGGGGGGGGGGGCAGGGAGGGGCATTACAAATGTTATACCATTAACGTAGCTGACAAGGAGACAGGTTAACAAAAAACTTTGGGGATGGTTATTTGTTCTGGAGGGGTTTCTAATGCAACACAAAGCTAACAATATATAGAAGCCAAGCTTAATTAATTGATTACAGCCAACAGAGTTAGGCTGTGGATCACGCTGTGCAGAAGACCACAGTATGACGCAGCAAGCTTAATACAAGACAATGTTGATGACATTTCACACAGGAGGCGGTCGGCTGATTAATAGACGTTAGACTTTAAAATTTTAAGGCATGTTATATAAACAGTAAATTTTACAAACACATATGCAGGATATCTTGTATAATTTCGAAAATACAGTCGAGTAAGATATATTAAGCATAATATCCAAATAAAGTTAAATAGATAAACATCCCATCATAAATCAAAGGAAAAGACATTTTGAATTGAAATAGCCGTAACCATCTGCTCCTTGCGTATCTGGCTCGTGTCGCTCTCGTGTCTATCTACACCGCACACGCGTTGTGTCTCGAGGGAGTAAATCATTTACTTTCTAAATTAACCGACATATTTTAGCCTTAGTTCATTTCATTTTCTTGCTTCTGTAAAATACGAATACATTCACGTAGATTGCACGTAGAATGTAAATATTTTATTAACCAAAATAACGAATAAACTTACAAAGCATGATCACCGGTTTGCAAAGTTTATCGATCTGGCAAGTCTCTGTAGGTCCAAGCATAGGCGGTTCTAGACCCAGTTCCACCACCCTATTTTCTGTCTGAGCGCCCCTGAAAACCTGGATTTATTTAGATTCAAAGTGGCAACCACACCGGCAGCTGAACCCACCTAAGGGTTAAATTATAGAATCGCCCCTGACGGTCCTAGTGTTAATCCGCCAGATTTAATAGGCTGTATACGACAAAACATGGGCGTCGCTAGGTCCGATCACTGGGGGATTTACCCCCGAGTATTTTAGCCCCAATGCCAATCTTCTTTTAAAAAAACAAACAAAACAACGTTTGAGCGCGACATATACAATAGTTACCATGAACGTCTTTACTGGTGCCAAATTCTATACAATGATCATGTTGAAAATCTAGAAAACAATTTTCTACGAAGACCGCTATCGTGTGCAGCATCCGCCCCCGGGCCCATATCGGCAAGGGGCCCACTGCAAAATGTACCACCGCACCGCCCCTGCCGACAAATTTACAGAGTGCTTCTATTGATAACAGAAGATCAAGCAAAAATCGGAATAATTTGCCTCCACGGGGCGGTAAATTTTTATCAAGCGTGCAGAATGTGTGCAGGGGCATAGGAACCCTCAATAATTTAATTTGGCTTAATCTATCCGCCCAATAAATAGGCATTTGAATTTAAATTATTATGTTGTGTCCCCCCAATATCAAACTCTCTCCTATATACCCTTGAGTATGTGTCCTGTGATGGATTGGCTGCCCATCTAGAGTCCAATGCCTCGGGCCCTCTGCTTCTGGCAATAGGATCCAGGCCCCCCTGTATTGGATAAATGGGTATGGAAGATGATGGGAGAGAATATTCTTCCTGAGTCTCACGTCTTAAGTTAGGGAACGTGGAACGTCCTGTATCCTGCTATTTGTGAATGGTTGTCTACCAGATCAGTTTTGCCAAGATTATTCTTTTAGAACTAATTTTCTGAAGTAAAATTTAAACGATCACCCAGACGGCGGTCATTTTTTCTTAAAGGCAATTCATGTATTACTTAATACAGCAAATAAACACATTATAGTTTATTTTAGGTGGTAATAATAAAAGAATGGCACACAAACACGTCGCTGAGTATAGCTCAGGTGGTGCGGTAGGGACGCCTCACCTATTGAGTGACATCATGCAGCCTTCTGGCCAGCAAACCTCCAGTTGTCTTACTGTACTCCTACAGACTAACAGATGTCGTTTTTAAGAAGCGTTTTCGTTTTGGTTTGGGAACCCATCGATAATGAGTATACAGTAGACCCTCTAGTTAAGACCGGCCTGACATATGAACAACTTGGGTTACGAGCAAAATTTAATTTTGATTTACGACCAAAGTCTTGAGTTACGACCCGAATGCCGGTGGAGGCCAAGACGTGTATCCGCTTGTGCGGTTATGAACAAAGAGCCGAGAAGCGTCTGTAAGCGGCAGTGTGAGCCCAGATACGCCTGTTTGTGGACGTCATTTCAGTCAATGCCGTGCTTTATAGAAATAATTTCGCCAATTACTATCAAAATGCCCCCCGAAATCGCTAGAAAAGAAGCTAAGGAAGGAATAGAAGGTAAAGAAAGCAATCACAATCGAATAGAAGAAGGAAATTGTCATATGTCAGTTGTTTGTCACTATATATTTGCGCTATTGTGAAAGGTTAATGTGCCTGTTTATATTCATACTGTAATGTCTGATCTGTACCATACAGACTGCGTCAGTCATGAGGTTCCCCCAACCTTTGCATTTTGTATAACGTCGCTTAATGATACCTTACATTAATGCTCCTGCGTGTTAATGTTATTGCTACACTTCTCTGGGCTCCAAGCGAACCGATGTAAATTCCTGTTCTTGACAAGTACTGGAAAGTAAAAGACATTCTAATTCTGTAATAAAAGTTTTGATTGTCAGTATAATATAATGCCTCTGCTGGCTTTAGCATATGAATTATTATACTGGGTTTACATTGGTAAGATTTTTGCAGCGTCTAGACTGGGTTTCGAAAAAGAATTTTTTTTCTGCCTCGTAATCACAAACATATGAAACGAGTGGATTAACCATGCTGGTCGGATTGTATAATTTTCATGAGTTAAGGAAAATGTGTAGTACATCTGTATTGGTCGAAAACTAGGTTTTCGAAGAGTTATTTTTTTTGAGCAGAACCTTATTGAGTTATTGCGTGGAGGAGCTGAGATGAAGGGCCTAATTGTGAAACTACTCTGCTAACCACCGAACTGGAATCCCCCCCCAAAACACCGAACCCTAAGGGCCGCGCCTTTCGGGATGACCCCGACGCGATTAGAACACGCAGCCTTTTAATCCGGAGTCAAACGCGCTGCCGTTGCGCCACGAGACGTATGTCGTTGCAGGCTAATGTGTATATAAAAATGCTTGTGTAAAATCTAACGTTCTATATTAATGAGTAGTGCTCCAGGATTGTTTTTTGCAGAAAAACACCCTGTACTGACTGACTGAAATCATACAGTTGTTTATAGGCCAACTTACCAAACATCCTATAATAGCTGAAAACAAATAGCACCATTAAATTGGGTAAAAGAAAAGCTGTTATTCCTCAAAATTGCTAGAATTTAGAACGCTCCAGCGCAGCGTTTTCTACTCTGAGAAACTAAACAGCGGATTCAGTTAATGCGTCCCGATCTGTTTCTATATTCACTTAGAGGAAATGTGAGGAACGAGAGAAAAGTACACAGTCCGTAATAAAACAAACGAAAAGAATAATTTTGCTAGGATTTTTCATAATAAACATGTGATTTTTGAATCCCCTTCAAGTACATGTATAATTCCTGTTGGAAGTGCGCCATCTGTCCTATTGTTCTCCTGGCTCGTGCCGATCTCGTGCCGGGTGTCTCTGCCCACGAGAAAATGTAGCATTTGAAATTCGCGCAGCCTGCGTAATAGGCTATAAGTAGGACGTAATCTGCTATTACTTACGTCGACGATTTGCATGTTGTAGGTATATTTCATAAATCGCATTTCTGTTTACATTACTAAGTTTACTTAACACGACCGCTTAAGACAATATTTTAAAAAATAACTTTTATAACTAGAGGCGCCTCTAATACTCATTAAGTAGGTTAGTAGGAGTGTAGCAGCCGTGGAAGTCAGGTTTGGAGGTTGGGCAGAGATTTCGCGCGTCTGACGCCACAACCTTGTTTTTAATAGACAACATGCTTTTGTTTAAAAAAATTGAAGGTGGATAACCAGATGTGTACATGATTTGGCTTGGGTTTTGGCTTGGGTATTTTTAATAGGGACAGATTTTGGGAGGGGCTAGGTTTAAATCTACCGTTTTATATTCAACTCGGAGAGAGGTTCACGCGCTTTGAAGGTTTTAAAGATATAAAACTTGACTACGTGGCCCTTGTGTCACATCTACAGTTAGATAAAAAATAAAATATATTGAACATACTGGGGACTGAATTAAAAGGAAGGACGTAAAATGTCAATATTGTTAATTTATTGTTAAGTTAATACGGTTTAGCATTACGCTGCAAATGATACTTGGTACATAAAGATTGGGCTGTAGCTACGTGCCCCAATTGAGTTACATCATGCAGTTAAAAGCTGGAAAAAAAAGATTTGCCTTACTCGTATTTCTGTGACTGATGTTTTTTTTTATGTCTTTAAGTGTTGGTTTTTACTTGAGAAGCCGACCGTCGCATATCTTAGCATATTTTCAATTAGCACTTATTATACGCGCAAGCTAGTTCTGTCCATTTGTATGTGTGTGTGTGTATGTATATATACATATATATATATACATACATATATAATCCATTGCACTACCAAACTACACTAAAACTAAAAGCGTACTTCACACAACTTAAAACAATCCTGCAACATGCAGTGAAACGGAACATTGATCCCTTGACCACTTGCGTGCCAATCAATCCAAACTTTCTTAAGAGATTAACGACAGCAGTTATACAACATTAGAAGGTTGTAAAAAAGAGCGTTTCTCTGGTTTTGTAGGTCTATCGGTTAACTGTGCATTTTTGCGCGGTTAATTGTTACTAATATGTCTAAGTCTTGATGTATACAAATTTCTCTGTGCAATGCGAATTGCAGGTGTACTGTGTAAATGATTTAGATGCGTAAAAGCAAATTTAACAAGAAGAGGAAACAACGAAATTATTTTCTTTATAAAACGATGTGTGTACGCCTTAGAATATGACCAATGACTTGTGCTTCCACCTAAGAAGGTTATGTCTTAAGCACTGAGTGAAAGAATGGTAGTATTTGTATTGTGGGATTATTGTGCGTCAATGTGTGTTACGGTAAGCGTGATTCATATTTGATACATTAAATATAACACATGGAGCCTAATTCATACGGTGCCTTGACCAGCATGTATTCCTGGTTGGTCTTATATATAAACTTTTGATTAAACAAAGTATCTATAAGTACGCAAGAAAAAAAAATCTTTTTCTTTACCTAGTTTTCTGAACATAAGAACATAAGAAATTTACAAACGAGAGGAGGCCATTCGGCCCATCAAGCTCGTTTGGGGAGAACCTA
>JAODLD010000113.1:4022563-4036906 GCA_026781065.1 Mormyrops boulengeri
GTGAAAAGATAGATGCAAAAACAAAATGTCCACTACAGAGGACACAAATGAATGGCCCGGGTCTCAGGAGGATATTGTTATGCAAACAGTATTTGCAGTACACAATGCAAGATATTGCATATATGCTCAGGATGCAGTTTTACTGATGATAAGTAAGCAATCATATTGCAGTGCTGTTTCACTGGAAATCTCCACTTAGAAAGTATTGTGTCTTACTACTAAGTTATAAATAAATACAACAAGCATGGTAAACACCAAGCACTAACCACTTCCACAACACAAAATAGGAAATAAAAATCAAACAAAGCAAAAACTTGCAGTTTGGGGAAAAATCAGTTTAGTTTTATCTGTCCAACTTCCATAACCAGTTATCTAGCACAGAATCTCAGTGTTCCTGCAGCCGCACACACACACACACATACACACGTTTGCATTCACATCTTTATGGGGACTGTCCATTCATTTATATGGGAAAAATCCTAAAATCCCAACAGTGACAACCTTAACCCCTCCCCAGCCCTAACGGTAACTATAAGCACCCAAGCAAAATACAATACTTAGGCATTTGTAGTTTTTTGATTGCAGTCACAGATTTTTAAAAATTGAGTTTCCCCTTGTGGGGACCGTCATTAAAAAAATAACAGGTTTTTATCACATTGCGTACACACACACACGCAACGCACACACACAGTACACACAGAATCGATAAACAAAAATTGTATAAAAAGTATATGATGAAACGAAACAGAATAGACAGAAATATACAAAAAGATGATGACAACTCTTAGCAGAATAATCGTTGCCTCTGTGTTGTGGCGGGCGGGCCTGGGCCTGGGCCTGGGCCTATCCCAGACGGCGCCGAGCACAAGGCAGGGGACCCCTCGTATGGGAGGCCAGGCCATCTCAGGGTGCACACACACAGCCATGCATAGTACACAGTGGGCAATTAGGATCCAGCAATTCACTGGACTGTGAGCTGTGTGAACTGGAGTTCCCACGGAAAGCCCATGCAAACACAGGGGGAACAAACTGCATGCACATCTGTGTCCTGTTATCATTTCCTTCTAACAGCATGGTGTGTCCACATATATCTATCTATGCAGCCCTGGTTTTAGAGCCTGTTGCATTTTCTCGCTCACTAATATATTTCAGTGAGTATCGTAAATAAAGGTCAATTCGGACATTTCTCATCACACAAAGTGACAGGCAATGCATTGGGACGGCGAGGATGCAAAGGCTGTAAATGACTCATCAGCGGTCTGACCATTACCCTTAATATAAGGGTATAAGGGGCATGTATAAGGGGGTTCTTGAGTAAATTTTGAATTGAAATATAACATTAAAACTCTTTATTACGTAACAGCGTTTGCTAGAGAAGTATGTAAAATGCCACCCAGTGAGTGTTGCTGGTTTGTGGGGCCACACGCTCAGCTATGGGTCTGACACCAGCTGGCATTGCCCCCCCTCCCCCCCCCATTGTCTTTTTGTTCAACCACTTCTCTTCTTTCACAGAAAGTCATCCCACTGCATTTCAATATGCCAACTGCCCAACCCCTCACATAAACAGAAAAACACTATATAATAACATTTATGATGATTTTTCACACTGCATTGAACTGTCTGGGTTTTTCATTGATTACTCTTGAAATGCAACCTGTCTTGCTTCTAAATCATAATAATAGCTATTGGTCAGACTTACACAGTGCTTGTGGGGGTCCATAGAATTCGTCCTTCTTTCGATAACTGCAAGCTGAAGCTTCTCTCCACCGTGTTTTTGTTTGAGACATCGCTGTGTTTTTGTTTGAGACATTGCTTTTCATTGGGGCCTCTATCAGTTCAGCCCTGGGTCAGGTTACTGCAAATGCATCTGGGTAATATGATGATTTTTATTCTCACTATTGATCCGTACTGCATTTGTAACATTCTAGGAAAAGTTTTTATAGTATGATTCTCAGCCAGAGCTGCTCTGCATAGATATATCTAGTGTACTTGAGTTTTCAAGGTTTTTACGAAGTTGCCATTTGCTACTCAGGTTAAATATCTAACTAAAAGGTACTAGAGTTTAACTGACAGCCTTCCAGTTTTCCATGTTGTTCAAAAATACCTTAAGTAACAGCACTCAATGCAGCCATTGGTACTTCAAGTACTACTTTGGTTACTCTAAGAAATCAGTTGAACTATTGGGAATGAGGTGTTTTATACTGTTTTGGGGATTAACTCACCTCAGCCATCACCTGTGTGTGAGCATGTGAGATTGCCAGGCCACAAAGCTCAGCCTTGTATATTGTAGGTATAATCCTGTCTGGAACACCAATGTGAAGAGTGTGTTCAGTGTGGTCCCTTGCCTGTACAAGGGACCCTCTACGCTGGCGAGGTTTGTGTGCAGCCACCCAGCTAGGATCACAGGCTATGGTTAGCAGCTGCTGTGACAACATGCGGGTTCTGTCAGCAGCAGCCCGGCAAACACGCCAGGGGGGAACCTTTGATGACTGTAAACTTTGGTGGGAAAAGCGTGGGGTCTGCCCTGGGGTCTGCCCTGGGGTCTGTATCAGGGAGTAACATTATACAGACGTGTCAAAGTGATTGATAATGGGGGGAGACCTAGGGCTCACCGGATGTCCTGTGTGCGGCCTTCCCATGCATGTCTGTGATGTCATACATATGTAAAGCAGATGTGGCATGGCATTGAAAATGGGGTTCACCTGGGAAGTCACATGATGCCGCTGTAGGCACTAAAAAAGCCGGTGCGTCTTTGGTAATCAGAGACAGGAGGATCTCAGCTATATTTACGATGTCACACATCACTAAAACAGATGTGTTGGGTCACATGACGCCACTGTGGGTGTTAAATCAGAGTTGGCGTGTCTCTGATTATGGGGCCTCCCTAGGGCTCCCCTGATGCCCCCAGCCTATCCTTACTGCCTGTTTGGATATGACTTACCTTAGACTACATCCAGGAGACTCTCTATGACAACGAAGACTATGGAGGAAACCTGATGACTGCTGATCAACTGACATGGTCATTCAAGGCACTTTCTACCATCCAGCACTCACGTGGTTTGTTGATACCTTATAGGTAGATGAAATAATATTTTCTGTGTGCATCAGATACATGCGTTAACACATAGGATAAGCAGGATGCGGGTTTTTTGCCCCCCAAGTGCAAAAATCAGTATTATTGCCAGTATTATTCCAACAACCTCAAATTTCCATGGAGGACCACAGGCTCAAACCATCTTAGATAAAGAAATCTATTACCCCACTCATTTGGGGGTGTAAAGAAGTGGATTTCTCATCTTGTCTTTGACCACATGTATGTTTAGATTGAAAAGGCTGGTCCTTCAACTGAGATAGCTGCTTGTTAAAAAAGTGAAAGATGCAGAAACTGAAACGTGGGCGTTGGACATGCAGCAGACGGTCGGGTTCTGTCTGGACCAAAGTCTTACATTTAAACAACGTCGACGGGATTTAGCAGTGCCGTGCACAAGCTCTTTGAGGGGCAGGTGCTCCAATGGGGGAGGGGGGGTCCTCTTGGTAAACTTGTCGGTTATCGAAAAGGGGCACTAAGAACCTTAAAAGGGGGGCGCTGTCAATTGTTTGGGCAAAAGGGGCAGGTGCTCAGGGACCTCAGCCCCCCACCCCCCCACAGACACAAATGACTGGATTTAAGGATGTTGAGCTGCGCGAATTACCGGTCTACTTTCAAAAGCCCCTTTCTAACAACCTGTGTAGATACTAGATACAAGGCACAATCGTTTGTAGTGAGTACAGAATGGAGCTCATAAGATGGAAGTGCAGTTAGATTCTGGGTAGCATGTCTGCTACTTCAATCCACCCACCCAAAGAAAGATTCGCATCACAAGAAAGGTGGAAAAACTAAGAAATAAGAAGATGCATTTTTTGACTTTGAAACACCTTGACATCAGGTACACTAATGCTTATTCATGCGTGTGGCATCGCGGATCTAAAGTGCGACTGCTGATGGTCCTGACTATGCTGCCTAATTTCATTCATTTTCCCTCCCATTTCCCTGTTTGCAGAATTTCCCCAGGCAACAGGAAACAGACTTTTCAGGGATGAGGCAGCAGGGCCAGTATATCACAGATCCTCATACCAAATCTGTTTTCTTCTGTTTTTCATGGAATATGCAAAGACAGCACCTCTTCTGAATTAGAGCCATCCAAATAGGCACAATGGCCAAATAGGGAGGTGATAGGAGGTGTATTATAAGAGTGTGTTAAGGTGGGGCATGACAGAGGAAGAGACGATCCACGTAGCAGCTCTGACAAGACAGGGATTTATTAACAAAACAGAACATCAAGGGAGAAAATGAAAACAAAGATACCACAAGGAGATTGGCACTAGGTCTGAATTGACTTCTGAGCTGATCCCATACGTTTGATTGGGGAAAGACTGGGGAGTTGTCTTGTTGAAAGGCTGTAGCAGGGCGCTGTCTCAGGAGGGATAAGGATGCAGGCTGTCACTGACGTAGCGCTGTGCCATCAGGGTCCCCTGAATCACTACCAGAGATGACCTGAAGTCACCACGATGCCATGAGTAATGCTGGTGTGTCTCTCCACATTAGCAAGACTGGCCCTTTCCCCTCGGCGCCACCATACATGCTCACGGCGGTCATCCATGGTAATGCAGAACCGAGACTCATCGCTGAACATGGTACAATGTCGTCAGTCCCGGCCTCCCGGTTACTGCACCTCTCCAAACGCAGCCGTCTCTGCACTGGTGTTAACGGCAGCCTACGCATGGGATGGTGAACCCGTAGTCCGGCTGATGCCAGTCGTCGAGACTCAGTGTGGGATGACACGGGGTGTTGTGGAGAGTCCAATATGGCAGGCGCAGATGTCATGGGGTTCTGTAATGCTTGGCGCACAATATGACAATCCTCCCTTGGTGTGGTCTGTCTTGTGTGACCGGAACCTTCACAACTGTGTTTTAAAAATCTCATAAACTCTGAGCTTAAAGAATAGTGTCATTGTTTCATATAAATTAATTTTATTCTATGTATTTTTGGACAGTTTGAGTATTTGTATGTGTTTTAGTTTGTGTTTATATTAATCATCTTTGTGCGTATGTATATGAAAATTTTGTCTTATTTTTCTTATTTGTTGCCATCTTGGCCAGGACTTCTTGGAAGAAGAGATATTGTATCTCAATGGAACCTTCCTGGTAAAATAAATTATAAAATAAAATAAATAAAACGATGTGTGTGGGTGCCCTCACATGCCGATTGGTTCCAACATCGGGTGACTGTGACATCTGCATGCCCCACATGCCGGGCAATTGCACGATCCGACCACCCAGCCTCATGCAAACACCCAATGCAGCCCATATCAAACTCCATCAAGTATATATATAATGTCTGACCAGTATAAGTACTTAGAAGATGGACGCATTTATGAATAGGTGAAAATGTAGATATTTCACCACAGATGTTTTGAGAATGCTACACCAGTAACCTATAGTTCCCTGTCAGTCTGTAAAACGTCGACGAAGCTACGGATTCAAGTAAACTCTGAAACGAGCGTAAAATGAGTGTAAAAAGCATTTCGATTAAACTATTTTTCTTGAGAAATATGTATTTTAACAGTCCAATTATTTCTCCACAGCTAAAAGTCATGGTACAAAGTACAAGGAACATTATATTGATGTCAGTATAAAACAACTGACAAAAGGAAGGACCTTGATACCGCAAAATACAAATAATTACTGCTGTAAAAGTATCCGTAACCGATCATCATCTTCAACAACAAACTGTAAAGCTCATCTAAATCAATCTGATGTTTGATTATCATATAGGAAAATTATTATTAATGCAGGAAACAATAAACGGTGGTCTGCAGATTTACCACGACAATTCTATGAATGTTTAGGTGATCAGATACCTGCTAGGTATCTTCAGATTTGTGATGAAAATACTAAAATGAATTAAACTTTAGATGCCTTTTTTCCAGTTTATATTATTATACATATATGGCTAAATGAGGCATTTCGTCGCAAATTAGATCACAGACGATGCCAAATGTCTTGAACATTTGAACCGCGGTAAAAATGGCAGCGCTTAATTCGTCCCCCATCCTCATTCATCTCGTACTTTTTTAAAGTCTCACTTATTTTAAATTTTAAACAAAGGACCCCTGTTCTGACAGCTTGCACAGATGGGGCCCCGACGCCAAATTTGCTTAAAAGACAAAGCCGACTCCAACCGAATTGTCGAAAGTGAGAAGTTTCAGACCTGAAACCTCCGCCTTTCCCCCCTTGCGGTACAGGGCCACTTAATTGACTGTCCCATGGGGAGGGACGGCGCGTGCGACGCTCCTATCACTCACTCTGCCCCGCAGAGCATCGGTACAAGGCGGGACCGCCCGATCACAAGCTGTTATACGCCTTTAGGGTGACGCGGACGCAACCGTATCCTTAATCAGTTTATATTCATCTATACATTTTCTTTCAAGTCTTATGTGAATGTCGCTTAAAGAATATTGTATAACTCAGAAAGCTGCAGTTTTATATCGTGCTGGTGAGCAAAAGCGTACAGTCATGCTGTTGGGCATTAATATGGAACACAGAGTACTACAACATTGTTTATTAAAACCGCGAAAATCAGGCAAAGACTAAAAGAAGCATCAAGTCCATTGAGACGTGGATATTTAAATCAATTTCTGATGGGCTTCTAGAAAAGTCGTGCCCCTTTTGTTCCATCACTAGCAACTCCCATCCGTGATGAAAAAGCAGATGGGCTACTGACGCTAAATTATTTGAAAAACACGTCAAAATGGAAACCAAGCGCGGGACATGATACGCAAAGTGTAAAAGTTTGAAAGACATGGGGGTGGGGGGTGTCCATCTGGTGCTGGTGGCTCGTGCCGGACGCGTGAGACTATTCAGCCGTGACACTAGTCTCCAGGGGAGCATTAAGACACGTGCGTTGTCACTCATACATATTTAGCATTGGAATATATTATATTTAAAGATTATATTATTGCTTGAGCAAAAAGTGCGTTATTTGCTTTATGATCAGTCGTCATAATGGGAGTGTACATCACGTTGAACGGTGAGGATGCCTGATGCAAAATGCTTCTAAAAAAAAGCATGGATGGATATAGGAGACATAAAAGGTCTACAGCGTTTTAAATATCGCGTCTATAGGCCAACTCCCCCAACCGCCACAACAAGCGCGTTGCAGGTGAAGATACTTAAATTCACAGACAAGAAGGAAAAAAAAACAAACACGCGCTATTGTTGAGGAAAATTGGTAGGCAGATGCTATTTAAGTATAGCGTGGCTTGGGATAAGTTTTTATATTTAAAATACTGCCCGCCCCCAGGACCAAGCCCCACCCGCCAAGTCGCCTTTGTTTTGGTTTGTTACATTTCTCAGACAAATATTTAGGTGATACGCATGAAGAGCGCCTCACTTGGCATCACATATACAAATACCGGCCTTTAGGTTATAATTTCAACTTCGATTTTTCACTTAGGCCTACCTGTATATTTCCAATGAAAACCACAAACACTCCCTAAACTCTATAGGCAGTTTTATTGCAGGAGTTTAATGTGCCAGTCAAATGTTTGTGTGGGTTTAAGTAAATCATTTCATAACATTTACATGCTAAATAAACCCTAAGCCGAATGTAGCCCCATTTCACATATTTAACGCCTGCAGGTTTAATAGATAGTCTACATTCTCCATTTACACCGTAATATTAAATATGCAGCCTATTTCAATATAATATATAACATATGAATACTAAATACATATACTCAGTGTTACAGACATGCCAACAGTGTGGATTGCGCAAGGAGACAGATGGTAATTTTTTTTTTTTAACTCCCCGTAATCGGGGGTCACTCCCCAAAGGATACGCTTTTCTTCTGCATGGTGATTGTCTGGTGGCTGGGGGGCGTTTCCATGACGCGCACATCCTCCATATATACCGCGGACCGTGAGCTGCCCCATCATCAGAGCTCCGAAACAGGAGGGAAGTGCGCGACTTAACCGCCAGTATGACTCCCAGCATCGCTTTTGAAGCGTCCCAGACGTACTACCCGCGGCTAACGGTGGCCGAAAGAAAAGAAGCCAACGAACTGAGAAAGGTGAGGCCTGATCCGTGCATTAAAGATCGTGTTCAAACAAACTGTTTCATTCCATCTTTCTGTTATCTTGAAATGCCTGTCAGTAAGATAAAATCGTTTAACATTTTAGACTTTGAAACCTTTAATGGAAAAGAGGCGGCGAGCACGAATAAACGAAAGTCTCAACCAGCTGAAGAATCTCATCGTACCTCTGATCGGCAGAGATGTAAGTTCCTTTATATATTTAGCCGGAAAATGAGCGGAATACAATTTATTCACTATGAGTGACTTACATAAAACGTTTTCATTTGCTCCTGTGTCTGACTGTTCTCTAAAATCTGTATTTTTTTCAGAATTCTCGGTACTCTAAGCTTGAGAAAGCTGATATCCTGGACATGACTGTGAGGTTTCTCAGAGACCTTCCATCTGCACCAGTTAAAAGTGAGTATCCTGTTATTTCTGATTGGCATTCTTATTCGTATACATTATATTTTTTCCATGATGGGCGAAATATGAACTGAAATATTTCATTTAATTTCCAGATCGATCGGACAGTTACAAAGAAGGGTACAAGGCATGTCTTCAGCGCGTGTCGACCCTGCTCCCCAAAACCAACCTCCTGGACAAGGACACCTACACGCGCGTGAATGACTACCTCCAACAGTCACTCTCGGCGGCAGTCGCACCTCCTTGCCAGAACTGCTGTGTGTTGCCTCAGATGAACCGGAGAAATCCGACCTTTACGCCCGTTACCATGCCGAGACCGAGCAGCACCAATTCACATGTAGAGCCCGTTCCACAGAACCACAATGCAAACATGTGGAGGCCGTGGTAGATTTCTGTATAACTGTCAATACATTTTGTAAAAATATTTTTGTTTGGGGTCGAGATCGTACGTATATGTGCACGTTAAGTGGCAAAAGAAAATGAACAATTCCCCATTTGGTTTGAGTTCTACATTCTATTATATTACACTTGGCTACTGTTAATGGTCAAGGTTTTAAACAGTTACACTGTAATTACATTTTGAATATTCTATGCTGGTAATTTCAATGAACCATTTGAATTTAGTCCTCTTTGGGGGTTAAATGAATATGAGTTATAAACAAAACTCTTGTAAAACCCAAAGGGTTATCTGTAGTATGTGGTTTACACAACTAATATGCAGAGATGCAATATGTAAATACGTTGTTATTATGCTAATTGACTTTGGAAGTTGTCCTTTTATTCAAATAATACATCGCATGGCATTTGTTTAATAAAAAACATCGACTTAAAGTTTCTTGCTTTTTTTTTCAAATTATTTTTCAAATTTCTCCGTCGGACTTGTCATTTAGGAACTAAATAAATTCAGAATGCAAATTGCTGTGCTGTCACATGACTAAAAAAATTATCACACCAACTGGTGTGTCGGGGTTAAAAATAATTACCGAAACGAAGGAATCGTCAGCGACTGTTACTTTTAACCACACCGACCCATGCAGGCGGGGTACTTCGGTCGTGGCGTGGGATCACAGGTGTTCTGTAAGTGTCGGTCATTTACGGTGCATTTTCTGACGTTTTCACATGTAATGTTTTACTGAAACAAATCAACAGACCGTGTCACAAATTAATGAAATTTAGTTTTTTAAAATTCTTATCGCGTAATAATGAATGTCTCAGTTCTGTTCTGTGGGGAAAAATACAGCACAAGAAAAAGGTAGGTTGACACAGCTTTCGTGTAACCTATACCTAATAATCTGATTACATGTTCTTGTCATAATAAAATGTTTTTGAATTAACTAGCCTACATATTAGTACGTCATATGTTATTTGTTCCATACAGTAACCAGTTTTCGGCGTTCCCAATTTAATCTAGAAGGTTTTGACAAGCGAGGGTAAAACACCGTGTTTTTCCTCGCCTATTCCGAGAAGTGAATGTCGCGGTCGTTGCTGCCATGTAGTGGTCATTTTGGGAATTGCATTTTATATTGTGATGGCACGCGATGTTCTGGATTTTTGCGTCAAGTGGAATTAAAAAAGATCTAAAGAGTATAACTATGTCCTGGGAACTTAGAACGTAGAAGCGCCGTCACTCTGAATTTGTATTGTACGCTACAAAAATACGTTTGCGGCTAATGAGAAAAAGCTTTTTCCTAACTTCAAATATCCCATATTAATTCCACTGTTCTCGAGTCAATAGAAACCGAAAACATCAATAATTTAACGGCACATCTAAATAAGTAAAACGGCTCGAAATGTTTTTTTTAAAAAACAAATTGTATATAAACTAAAAATACACTACACTCAACGATAAACACGTAATTTAAATGTGTGAAAATAGGGGAGAAAGATAAAAGGTAATGGATAATAACCATATTTATCCCTGCAAGAGCTTTGGTCGGAGCAGGCTAACTCATTGCAGCAGCGCGCCTCGTCAGGGACGCTCCGTTCTCTCTTCCGTCTCTGCGCCGGGAGTATCACTTGCGCCCATAGTAGTCAACGGAAGCTGATCATGTCTGTCCCCCGGTCGCCATCCGCAGCTTCTCCAATCCAGATATGCAGGTAACCCAACGCAATTCAGCTCAGTTTAGCCATTGATAATTTCTCATCACTATGGCATCTTAGATATAGTGTATCCAGCGCGTAGTATACCGTTACATGTTACAGGGGCAATCCGCGCCATAGCCCAGTGGATTTAGATTTTTGCTCCAATTTCTTGACTAAATGTACTTTGTACTTTAGATGGCCGGAAGGTTTTGTAATGACATATTAAGATATTCTTTTACGACAATTGTATATCTTGTGAAACCTTGATTCATTCATAATCCGCATGTCATGCGTAAGCTGCGCTGAACCCGATGATGATCATGCCGGTTCCATGTAAGGTGCGGGGAAGGAAACAAGAGCATTTTAAGGTCATTGCCGGCAAATTATAATCGAACCGCGAATAATACAATACGTTTAACTCCAAACATAATTTTGGTAACACAGAAAAGCTTTACTAGCTGTATTTCACCTTGATTCTGAAACGTATATAGTAGACATTATTTTAGATTAGTAATATACACGAGTGAAATAAGGGCGTATTTTGGGGAACTGTTTCTCATAAATATATATATATAGGTGTGTAATTTGGTTCTGGTTGTGTGGTTTTACGTATTTCACCTACCATGTGTTAGCAGTGTAATTTATATCTGCAGTGTAATACAGCTATCGCTTTTCGGCTGAGTATTATTCAGCAAAGCATTCTGGGTGTATCGATGAGGTCCCCCTACTGGTGAAGAAGTGAATTGCAGCATTACCTTACTGCATAAAACATGCGGCCGATACAAACGACATATTAACAGTAATTAAACAATATTAAAGCTTTTCTCAAAAGTAACAAATCAGAGAAGCACTCTGGTGTTTTCTTGCCTTTCAGCTTCAGGTGACGAACGGAAAATGTTACTGTTAAATATATTTATTCCGTTTGTTGTTGTTTTCTTTTGCTTAAGATAGTTTGAGGTAGCCGACTGGTTGTGATTAGAACCGTGTTTCAAAAGGTTTAATTTTAATAGGAAACTGGAACTGGGTTTGTAACTGATTACTCCTGGCTTTCTGTAAGCTGAAGCTTTAAATGAGTGGGACTGCCTATGTTACGGACATAGTCCACTAGTCTGTGTTTGTCTGGCTTTACTTAAAATGATATTGAACCGATTCGGAGTTTATACTAAATTCTTGCACATCTGTCAAGTACAAAGTAAAATTGGACACCGTCACGTACCTGCGGAATGCAAAAGGTATATATGCTTATACATGCGGGCGAATATCATCACTGTTACTAAGGGTTTAGGCGAATCTGCGTGTGCCCTATTTTATCGCAATAGTCGGGTATTCCTATTCGTAGATTGCATTACGAAGCATTTTCGAGACCAGGTTAAATGTGTTTTGGAACTATTTTGCCGAATGCTCGTATAGATTTGTCGAAAATTACAAAATGAAACTTTAGACAGCTCGATGTTTTTAATTAAGGGGAGGATACATTCTGTATCAAGTTTGTATTTATCATTAAGCGAAATGTAGTCTACGTTGAAAGTTTTTGACCCAAATAATAAAGATAAATACCATTATATAATTCTGAATTTCCCTACATTTTGTAGTTTGTGATTACTATTTGATGAGTGCTAACATATAGACTTAAAGGGAAGCCGTGAGCCGACTCCCTTAATGCGGTCAGACTGGGGAAGCAATGCGGCCCCGGCCGGCGACAGCTGCGCAACGGGGGTCGTTTCAGATGGATCATCATGCACTAGCGACTACGGGCAATAAAAACAACCATTCTGATAGTATAAAGGTTGTCATGCTTTGAAATTTAAGAGTATGGATTTTATTTTGTGCGTTTTTAAACCGGAAATGCACGTTTCTGTTGCTAGTGGCACATTGCCCTTGTACCAAACTAGATTTTCTCGTCAGATGTTGTTGCTGTTTTCCTTCCTAGTGTAGCGCTTTAAGAATAATAGGCAAAGCTGCCAGTCTGGCTCCAGGCCTTTTTCTTTACACAGCACTCCTTGTTCAAAGCTAGAAATACTTCGGCAGCGAAATACTGATTATTTTTGATACCGCAGTCATTTATGTGCGTGCATTCCCTTGCTCAAGGTGTATAGCTTAGGCACTCTGTTTGGCCTGTCTCACTTTTGACCTAATTTTGTGTAGTTTTGTCTGTTTGAATTGCCCCGTGTGTGTGTCCTAAATCATTTACAAAATTAGTTTTCATTTAAACGAAGCACACAGCATTCATTTAAATGTTATCAAATGGAGTTTCATTTCATGGTAAAGTTATTGTGCCATATGTTTGCTTTTTTGCCAGTGCGTCATTGATGCTCTAGGCTACACCCCTGCCTGAGGCTGCGTACCTGCTGCAGTGAGCTGTCATCTTCTGTGATTTGCGGTCTCAGCTCCCAGAGCTCAGGGAATTGCAGCTCCATTAAAAACGGGCAGGGCTGTGCAGGTCCCTGCCAAGGCAGAGCTTGTATTATAAATACAATGCAAACAGGCAGAAGTGGGTGCCGTACCATGCTGATCTGGGTTTCATTCCCGCCGTGTCTCAGTGTCTCTGTGTATCTGTGGCAGGGAGCTCCCCAGGAACATAAAATTGGCTGGTTCAGGTGGGTTGCCCCCACGCCTTCGTGGGGCCAGTGTGTACATGGCACAGGTGAAATAGAACAAACAGTTATTTCCCCCAACAGTGTGACGCCACTCAGCAAAGCCTGCAGCCAAAGGGGTTTGTTTCAAGGTGCTGGTGCAGCAGAATACTCAGGAGATTTGGACTTTGGTCAAGCAGAACTTAGTTCTGGTTTGCCCCAGAGAGACAAAATAGCCCAGTATTGTCGGAAGAGGCAAGAAGTTCAGGCTCCTTTATAATACAGAGGCACACAGTCACTGCGGTGAAGGGGTCTGAGATAACCTTTTACTACTGTCTCAGGATCTGTTGCAGTCATCAGGACCATCTTAGAAAGGCTGCTGCGGGGATAACCTAGGGAGACAAAATACCCTGTTTTTACATGGACCCTCAGCTGATCACTTTAGTTAGACTATGTCATTCTATAGTGTGGTAGATGGGTGACATTGCGCAAATCAGAGAAAAATGTGCAGTACAGAACAGAAAAGCTCAGGTAATTTTCCTACTACATGCATTGTTTTCCTCCATATGTTTCCACTGAGTCATTGCAGAAAAATGAGGAAAATGAAGGAAGGAAAGAAGAAGGAAAAATGAAGAATATGTCCAAAGTCTGAGTTCACTTATTCATATGACATGGTACTACCGGATTTTATATTGGCTATGTGGTGATGATATAGCCCCTTTCCCAACATGGCTGGCACAAAATGTTTAACACAAAATCAAACAACAGTGCATCATGACAGCTTGCTGAGTTTCACTTACATGAAAATGTTCTGAGAGCAAAATGAAAAATGATTGATTCAGAAAGATAACTAATCAGATTGTAGAAGAGGTGTGACCAAACATCTGATTGGTTGGTCCCAGCTCCTCTAGTTGCTTGGACCCACCTCCTCTACAGTATGATTGGTTATCTCTCTGAACCAATAATTTTTCATTCTGCCCTCGGAACATTTTTGTGTAAGCAAAGCTCCCATGAGCTACTTGACATGCCGTAATTTAAGAACATAAGAAATTTACAAACGAGAGGAGGCCATTTGGCCCTTCAAGCTCGTTTGGGGAGAACTTAACTAATAGCTCAGAGTTGTTAAAATCTTATCTAGCTCAGATTTAAAG
>JAODLD010000113.1:4061015-4080147 GCA_026781065.1 Mormyrops boulengeri
GGAACAAACCCCACACTGGGATGATTCTGACTCTTCTGGAATAAACCCCAAAATGGGATGATTCTGACTCTTCAGGAATAAATCCCACACTGGAATGATTCTGACTCTCCAGGAACAAACCACATAGGGGAAGCTTCTGACTCTTCAAGAATAAACCCCACACTGGGGTGGTGTGCTGGTGCAGTGGTTTGCACCCTTGCTTCACACTTCTGAGACTTCTTCAAGTCTCTGCCATGGCTGCATGTATGTGGAGGTTTCATGTTCTCCCTGTTTCTTCTGGGTTCTCCTGATTTTCCCCCCCACAGTCCAAAAACATGGTAAGGTGAATTGGAGTTACTAAAATGCTCATAGGTGTGAATGGCGTGTGAGTGTGCCCTGGGATGGGTTGGCACCCCATCCTGGGTTGTTCTCTGCCTTGCGCCCATAGCTTCTGCCCCCTCAGTGACCCTGAATAGCACAAGATGTTACAGGAAATGGATGGATGGATGTACTGGGATGATTCTGACTGTTCAGGAGTAAAACCCACACTTTGATGCTTCCAACTCTTCAGAGACTCACGTTATTGAGGTTTGCTTTGTTGCCTCAAATGTGAAGCGACAAAAAGCACTCAGGTTAGGATGTATACCAGAGAAGCGAACCGGCAGCACAGGAACTGGAAGGCCTACTGGGCGGGTGCCCAGGGCCACCCCGTGCCTGCTGTTGGCGTCAGACCTGCCCGACCTGCTGTCCCAGTTGCCGATGATGCGGCTTTTCCACACGTGTCCCGTATGGCAGCAGCAGTGTTGTGATCCCCTTCCCCCCTCTGCCATGTCTCTCTTCGTCTTGGCCTGACGCTCAGGTGTCCCGTTGGGGGAAAGCGATGAAGAGTGGGGCTCAACCAGGCGCAGAGTGGCTACTGTGTGTCGCCAAGGACACTGTCGAACATCCGGGATGGGATGTTTATAGTCTACACACACACTCGCATTCACACATTAAGGGCAATTTAGAGGTGCTAGCTCAGTTTAGATTGAAGAAGGAAACCAGGGTACCTGGAGGAAACCTTAACACCGCAGAGAAAATACACAAACTCCGCGGGGAACATGGACGGGGTTCAAACCCCTAACCCAGGAGGTGCCCAGTGAGCCACTTTACTGCCCTTCAATATAAAAGCAGTTCATCATCATCATCATCATCATCATCATCATCATCATGCTTCGTATTATTGCTGGTCTTATTATGGAAAAATATATTCCTCCAACGATGCTCAAATTGTACTTATAATCCTGGCTTTAGCTTGATAATCTTGTGTGTTGCCTGGATACAGTTTCAAACTGTCAGGATTGAGCAGGTCTAAATATTTAAATGTCACATGTGTCAAATATACACAGTTTTCCTTCTCTTACATTTGGCTACCAACCACTTTGGCTGTCTTTCTAAATATGATATGCTCTTTTCAGGTACAGCGCAGTAAAGTAGGACAAGAAAAACGTTTTCTTTTTAACAGAAATCCGAATTCCGAAATGAGTAGGTCTGCCAAGACATGTACTCAGAATAGACCACAGATCAAAGATTTATAGGCAATCGCATTTAATCCTGGAATTATTTTGCGTTCTTAATTCAAGTGTACAAGATGTCTTGTCAAATTAATGTCATGTTTTGTTTTTTTTTTTGTTTCCCAGGGGCTAAAAAGGTGACAAACAAGGCCACCCTTTGGTACGTCCCATTCTCTCTTCAAAACGTGGACAAGATCATCGAAGTCCCTCCCATTGAGGTAGGCAGGCCCTTTTTACCTGGGTAAAAACCTGGACGGTGCTGTCCAAAGCGATTAGTCTCTACTAGCAGAGCTGATGTTTCTGTCAGGAGTGACCTGCACTGGGAGCAGCTTCTCCCACTAATACTTTTGGATATTTCACTGAATCAATTCACCCCAAATATCCACTCTGAGGCACAGCGGGTGGCCTTATGTTGAACTTGACCTTTCAATAAATATAATTTTTTATTATTTTACTTAGCTGGAATTTGCATACTTCACCATAACCGTGCACTGGATAAATCGAATGGAAGATGGATGGATGGATGGAGGGATGGAGGGATGGATGGATGGATGTTACTTAGCTTATGCTTTTATCCAAAGCAATATTATTCTGGGTCAGCCCAGCTGACAGGGAACGTTCCGAGAACTTGAGCAAATGTTATCTAAAAGTTGGCAGAGAACGTTCCCTCCATGTTCCCTCCATTTTAACAAAGGTTCTGTCCATGTCAACATGATAGCATTATTACTTGATCATTCTTGTAATGCAATTCTTGAAAATTATTGTTTGATGATAAAATACTATTTAATAAAAGTGTCATGCAAGCACACCAAACAGCCCTGAATCCATGATCTTTAATCTGCAAAGCAATGGTGTTCCCTGTTACCCTACCATGCCTTTTGTTTGTTTTCATATTTTTAATCTTGGTTGTGGTGGTAGTTGTAGTAGTGGGATAACATTCTGGGAACATCAGGAAAACTGGACACTTTGAACATTTCTGTACCTTAATTGTAGCGTTCGGTAAACATTCCTAAAATGCACAATTGTTAGCGGAGAAGTACTCAAGGCCACATTAGCAAATCCCCTTCTGGTGCCTGAACTAGCAGCATATTTGCAAGCACATCATTTCAGATTATATTCGGCACCACTGGCTAGACACCGGGACCCAGATCCATTGGTCAGCAAGCGTCGCTGGCCATCTTGTCCCTCCTGTCAGTCTTTGTGTTTGCCCCTGCGCCCTGTCAGCCACATGGCTCAACGTGTTGCGCATGCAGCTACCTGTAAATCCCTTTGTCACATGCTTGAATCCCACCTCTTCTGTTTTTCTGTTTTGTTCCCTAGTGTTTCATTTGTATGAGTTTTCTAGTTCCTTGTGATTTGTATTTTGTTTCATGCTTTGTGCCCGTGCTTGTGTTTTTACCTGTCTCTTATTCCCCTACTGTAGATTCTGTTTCTTAGTTTCTTTGTTAGAGTTTAATTATTAGTTTCACCTGTGACCTGTTTTCCCAGCCCTTGTTGATTGATCTCACCTGCCCCTTGTTAGTCTTGTTGCCCCTCTGTTTTTAAGTCCCTGCCCCTGTTCAGTTCCCTAGTGATTTGTTGTGATTGTTTGATGTTTGTCGCGGATGGTCTTGCTGATTCCCTGCCTGCTTCCCCGTGTAGTTAGTTTCTCTTTGTAGAGCATTTCGTTTTGTTAGTTAATTTATACCCTTTTAGTTTCGACCCCTTGTGATCTGATTTTGTTTTTGTAGTGTTTCCCAGTGGTTTCTGTTTTTGTCTAATAAACCCCTGTCTGGTGAGCCACAAGTGGGTTGTCCACATTTTCTGTTCTACCTGCACCGTGCG
The DNA here is from genome assembly GCA_026781065.1 of Mormyrops boulengeri. NCBI lineage: Eukaryota > Metazoa > Chordata > Actinopteri > Osteoglossiformes > Mormyridae > Mormyrops > Mormyrops boulengeri. The sequence goes on from JAODLD010000113.1 coordinate 4,064,372, forward strand.
CTCGGGTCCTTAACAAGATCTGAGTATGGCGGAGCCTTTGTCAGAAGGAAGGTTTTGTTTTGTAATCCATGGTGGCCATTTTGACTCCACACTTATGGGGTAACAGAAGCTAATGCAGAATGATGGAGGAACAGAAAGTTCTAGGCACAGAAGGAGATGAACTTGGCTCTCTGGGAGGTGTGATTGTACTGGCCTGGGTTGGGGGGGTGTCTTTGTTCAATGGGGAATAAAGAGATGATAATGAGGTTTATTTACCTCTTTGTTCAGTGGTGAATATTACCGAAGACAAGGATGTCTACATCACCCACACGACATTAATGTGTTGTCATGGTAATCTTTACCCTGTTGTGTTTGTCGGGTGTAAATTTGAATTATTACAACACAGCTGTGGCCGAAAGGGGCCGTAGTGAGAAACAAGGCGGTATTTTTAGAAATTCACCTGAAAAAGGCCTCCCGAAAAGATGGGGCTGTGTACCGTGTAGGTCCTGCAATGCAGCGCGATGCAGCCCCTCACTGGCAGATCACCAGTCTGAAATGGCACATTAGCAGTCATGTTGTCCCGGATGCTGGAAAGTGAAGCGTAACACCGTGCAAGGAAAGGTCTAATTCACCATGAAAGACCAGTTATGCTAATCATACACAGAAATGGTTTGCATGATTAGCTAATTATTGCGGTAATTAAATCAGGGAGGAGGTTCAGTTTGGGCTCGCCCCGGGGAACGCAGTGGCACCAGCGCATCGGGGTTCATTTGGTGCACCGTGATGGCGCCCTTGGCTTGTTCGGCTCGCCCCATTTGCCAGCGGACTGAGGAGGACTGTGGTCGAAGTCCTCCTCAACTGCCTGATCCAGTGATGGGTTGATTATTGATCGTTTTTTGCTAAGGATGTGCACGTCGATGCTGAAATTGTGATCTTTCTGTCTGAATGCGAGAATTTATTGTAACGTTATATATATTTTTTTTTTACCTGGAAAATTAAATTTATATATTATAGGGAGCAGGACATGAACTACTAATCATGAACTACTCACCATAATGGGGGAGGAAAGGGAAGAAAGGGTAGAATGATCACCTAATTTCTGGCCGATCAAAGAAATGATTTCCTAGAAATGTTCATATTTTAACACCCCTCCTTTAAATTTTTGTTTGACCACAACATTGCTATTACTTGGTATTGGATCAAGTAAAAAGTCGATCAGTCATATCGCCCATCTGTATTTGCTCCAGAGTAAAAAATGACATTTTTGACATCCCCCCTTTAGAACTAATTCTTTAAATGTGGCTGACTGGTTTATTTTATTGAAACTGGGAGATTCTAAGATCTTTTTTCAGTCATGATTAATACATTATATACAAATCAATAAATCTGTAATGAAAACTGTAGTACAAAGATGCATAAAATAACATTTATATTGCAAAACATCTTCTGGAAGGGGGGGGGGGTTGTCCATCCATCTTCTGATTGCTGGTTCTGAACAGTGCCACAGTCACACCTTACTGGCATTTTACAGACACCCATTTGCCTAAGGGAGGGAGCCCCCACAGAGCAGAGAGAGCGTGCATGCTGCACACGCTGAGCCCAGATGGGACTGAAACATTCTGCCCCAGAGGTGTGAGGCAACAGCGCTACCCTCTAAGCCAGTGTTTCCCAATCTGGTCCTTGGGGACCCACAGACAGTCCACATTTTTGCTCTCTCCCAGCTCCCAACCGGGATCATAAATATGGACTGGCTGGCAGGGAGCTCGGAGGGAGCAAAAACGTGGACCGGCTGTGGGTCCCCGTGGACCGGATTGGGAAACACTGCTCTAAGCCACTATGTTGCCTGAGATTTCCAACTAGAGTGAAGTATGTTTGCACAAAGACAGATAATCTGGCAACAGATGGACATACAGTCCAAACAGCTCATTACTCTGAATTAATGCAACAGAAAATGTGCATTTTCTCAGTATGAAGAAGATAAAACAGTTTCAAGGTGAGTGTAACCCGCTACCCCAGAGGGGACTCTCAGCTATAGGTCTTTTAAGGTAAATAAATATTTAAACGATTTCCCTGTTAGTCAGAACCATGCATTAATACGATACATGGATGTAGATGGAGAATATTTTCAGGCCATTAGAGATAAATCAGCGTAGCTGAACTCTCCTTAAAGGAAAGGGATTGTGCAGGAGCAGCGTTAGCGGGGAAATGTATTGTGTTTCCATCACTGCACTTCAATTGGGCAACCCCCCCCCCCCCGCCCCTCATCCTAATCCCAGCCTGAATTTTAACTCCTAAATTACTGCACACACACTTCCCCGTCCTTCATGGCAGATGGCGACCTCTCAGAATCCATTTCACCCAAGCCGAGCCCTTTGCACTAACGCGAGCATGTCAGAGAGGAATTTCAAATGAGACAGACGACCTAGGAATTCATTTTCTCTGTACCTTTTAACCGGCCATAGATGAATGCGGGGGGTGGCTCTCGACCCTCACTTAGATATCCGGACTTGGAGGTAAACGTGATACGTAAGAGGGGTGCTGAGGATGCGAGAGCGACCATGAACAGCAGTTCCTGTGCGGCGTAGTGAGCGGCCGGCCACAGGGCGCTGTCTTCCCTGACACCATCTAACGGTACCCTGGTAAACCTGGGATCCAGTGGGCAGACGCCGGAGGGCTGTGCCAGGCTCTGGGGGTGGGGGGGAGGGGACAGTTGTCAGGGCGATCCACAACAAAGTCGTTCCTGACACACTTAAGTTCCAAACGGTGAGCCACGGCCCCATCAGGCTTTGGAACTTCTCCATTGCCTCAAACATCTTCACGCCATATTGATCTCTGTTTTACAAATTACCTGGAATTGATGGCAGTTTATTCAGCAGCAGATTTCAAAATGCAAGAACGCATGCAATAATGCAGGGAAACCAACTGGAAATTACACATCCAGGCAGGTTTGTGTTGCCTTGACACACTGGGCTGTTTTCTAATTTAATTATGCATAACTTGCAGTGACAGATATACGTAAGGGGCAATAAATTCTGATAACTGAAAACAGAGTCCTGCTAAAACAGAATTTAATAATCCAAGATAATTATTTCTCTCTGCTTAGAGCTAATAGGTATATCTTAAAAATGACAAAATGAAGAATAATGGGTGTGATTCCCTTAGACCCGAATGTCTGGCAGCTGGTATGAATGATGCGTGCAGAAGGGAAGTGTGGAAAAATGGATTGGCTGCTATTTCTTCATAGATGTTTATTTTATGTTTCCCGTAGTCATTACACACACACACACACATTTGTAATTGCACCTTTTTTAGTGACCTAGACCTCAGCACAATTCCAAAACTGATAATAGGATTAAAGCAAATAAAAATAACATTTGTTCAGTGTGTTCATTTCTTCATGGTCAGTTTCAGAAACGACACACAGGGTGAGACATAACCTGTCTGTCATGGTCACAGTCCATCATCCCTTGTACTTGGTCTTTGGAGAACCTCAAGCCTGCAGTTTCTGGACTTTAGTGGATTTGTTTTGCTTTCTGAACCTGCATCGGCTGCATTATGGATCAAAAGTCATTAAGTCCAACTCAGCTTTATTGTCATGATATAATACGAATACCTGGTCAGATAAACTAATGTGACCTTGAAGGGATGCTGATTGGCTTGGTGCGGTCAGAACAGCAGAGCGAGTCGCAGGAGAGCCAACGATGGCATTGAATCAGCGAAGAACCCCAAAAAACCTGCGTGTGCAAAAGGCGCAGTTATACTGTCCTGTGCAGAAAGTCAGTGAATGTAATATTGTGTTTGTATGTGCCAGTACACCAACCAGGCGCAAGAGGAGGAGGGGAAAAAGCGCTACGAGGCACAGAAGATGGAGCGCCTGGAGACCAAGGAGAGGAATGGGGAGAAGATCTGGCCTGTGCTCAGCCCAGGTGATAGGTTGCCATTCAACCAATCAAAATCCTAATCTCACAACCAATCACCAGCAATCACTGTATCTGCCCAAAAAGACTATAATATATATTTTCAGGTATCAAGGCAACTAATTAAATGTGCCAATTACATCAAGAGGAATGCATTTGTTAAAATCACAGAGCGAAGATCCTAATCACAGACGTGTTCTTCAATTCTCCTGCTGATTTCTCTTTTCCTTCATTTTACCCGCCTTACAGACAGACAAACGAAAGGTGGGTCTCTCTTGTTTTTTCCTACTGAAAAAAAATCCTACTTGTTTTGCTTGACAACATGTTTTATATTGTGTTAAGCATTTTAGCATATTGAACGACATTGAATTTAGTGCCCTAAAGGTGTTCTTTGCAATTAAAGAAAATGGGTTAAAACTGGAAGAATCATAATATTACATTTAATTTCCAAAGACTTTTGTTGTTTTGTGCATACAGTTTATGCATTTTAATATGCACCGTATGACCCAAAATATGTGGACACCCCTATTAATTACAAGAGTTGCCTAATTAAGTCACACCCATTACTGACACAGGTGTATAATTAATTAAGCACTCATTTGTGCAACAATCTGCAACAAACATTAGCATCAGAATGGATGATTTTCTTGGATAGGAGAGGTTAGTGACTTTCCACTTGGCACCATCATAGGACGGCATCTTTCCAACCAACCTGTTCACCACATTTGTGCCCTGTTAGAGATGCCCTCATCAATCACAAGTGAAGTGATTACGTCTGGGAGCAGGTTCATTTGTGAAGTGTTTGATCACATTAACTCACAGAAAGGGACCTGATCACCCAACACCAAGACCCATCCTCCATCCATCCGTCCATCCATCACCATAACTGCTATCCCAATTGGGGTCGCGGGGGGGGGACCGGAGCCTATCCTTGGGAACAAGGGGCATAGGCGGAAACCAACCCAGGGCAGTCGCCAACACACCGCAGGGCGCACGCGCGCGCGCACACACACACACACACACACACAAAATTTAGACTCGCCGATCAACCTACCCTGCACGCTTTTGGACCGTGAGAGGAAACCAGAGCCCCCGGCAGAAACCCACGCAAACACGGCGAGAGCGTGCAAACTCCACACAGAAAGGACCTACGCCCGACCCAGACCCATCCTCAACGGTGGTAAATCGTACCAGCAATGTTCCAACATCTAATGGAAAGCCTTCCCAGAGCAGAGTCTATAACAGCAATGGCAGGCCGAACAACTTCATTTGAAAACCCTTGATTTCAGAATGAGATGTTGGACAAGCTGGTGTCCACATATTTTTGGCCATGTAATTCATTTATTTCAGCCCTGAAAATGACATAGACTATGCTAATATTCTTATATGTGTGTGATCTAATACATTGAAAATGTAGCTGTTTCTGTCAAATCATTTATGTAGAGGTCATTGATGAATTAACTTGGCCTGTATGAATCTGTAGAGTCTTTTCTTTGTTAATGAGTGTCATCCTGTCTCTGATTGTGTGTGTGCACTGGCACAGACGCCTTCACTGTGGGGTTCAGCCTGTCCAGCCTGATCCACCTGGTAGGACCCTCAGACTGCACACTGCTAGGCTTCGTCCATGGAGGTGAGGCCCGGCCCTGGGGTATCCTGAGTAGGTGCTCGAATGGTGTGAGATGCTTCCTGGGAGTATGTTGCTTGGGAGTATACTAGGGAAGCGGAGAGTGAGGGATGGGGATGGACATCCTACGGCTAATTTATCAAAACATGCAAGTTTCCATTGTAGAGGGTTAGGGTTTGATTCTCATCTATAAAATCATTATGGTGTGTACCATGGAGATGGCTGTTTGTTTTTCACACTGGGTCCATCAGAAAGCCAAAAACAATGATAAAGTGGGTGGAGCCCTGTGTGTTAACCCTGGACGACCTTGGGTTATGGAGCCACTCTGGTTCCTGCTTTATGCTCCATAATTACAGGCACAACATGAGTCAGGCACAAATATAGTGGAAGCTGACATGTGACTTTCTATTAGTATTGGGTACCATATGGTCAATGTCATGTGGGTGGAGCCACAGGTCACTGTCATTGGCTGACCGGTTGACCTGTAGAGAAACATCTCCAATAGGAAAATGGTCTAACAAGTCCGTGATTGGCAGCGAATGATAATCCCACCCTCTGCAGATTTGAGAGCCTGTCATTAATTTCTTGTACTGTTTTTTTGTGTATTACATGCTGTTATGTTGGGATGTCTGCGGAAATACGTGGCTTTGAGTTTTTCCAGCCCTTTTCAATCCAGGATCGTGAAGCATAATGGAAGTAGGCTTTACGAAGTCTTCGGTTTAACGTGTCTCACATTTGAAGAGCCTTATTCTCGCTCGACTTGCATCCAGCTACACATTGATAGTCAGGAAATAGTGCAGGTTAAAACGAAATGAACGCTGCCGTGCAGAAACACCATTGTCGTGTAGATAGTTCCATTATCTGTTGTCTGCAAACCCAGCATGATTTATGGATACCTTTAGCCTGCGGTTTGCTGAGAGAAGACAATTCCTTCCTCCAGTCATCGTTCTGTGGCATTTTTGTTTGTTGGTTTTTCTGCAGGTTGCATTCTTAAAAAAAGACAACACTGCAAGCCGTTCTTGTAATTGCCGATGGCCTGCAGAGGTACAGTGCAGTTTTCACTGACCCTAAATGGCTGAGTGAGTTACATAAGCAGGAATGATTCATTGCAGTCCCTCCTTTGAAACTGGAACCATTTAAATGAATTTGGCCGTAGTTGTCGCTTGTTTGTTATTGAATTGGAAAGATTCCACTGCGAGCTGAAATTAAAAATGAAAAAGCCTCTTGTGGAGTGACATGCTTTGGTCCCCCGTTGGGTTACTGGCTAATGTTACGGACCACAGCCTCCCTACCCCAGAGTAACTGCTTTGCTGCAGGAACAGGACGCGTTAAGGAGGACAGTCACCAGGTATCCAGTTCCCGGATCGCCTGTGCAGTTGTCCTGTAGGTGACTCGTATAGGTTGTGTTTTGAAGAAAATATCCTAATGATTTGCAGTGGAATCTGTGAAGGTTTTATAGTCCTCACATAAGGAACACTCCGAGTCATTTTCATTATTCTTCTTTGTTTACTTCAATACCAAGCCGAGGAAATTCAGAGACCTATTTCTGTGCCTGGCAGATATCGTTCGGAGCTCATTCTGCATTTTTCAGTTGCATTTTCATGAGTGGGTTTGTGCTTATAGCTATTACAATTAACAATATGTGTACATTTTACAACTACATTAAATAGGTGAGGATTTCCACAGTGTGAAGATCATCCCAAGTTTCTTGTCTAGTAAGAACATTGACTCTGTTTGACTTAGTAGTTCTGCTCTGTTTTGCTGTGCTTTTGAAGAAAACTTTCAGACATTTACCACTTAGATATAGTAATTCTTTACTTAATTAATTAATAACACGAATCAAGCTGAAACACAAGCCATGAAGCATCACTGTATAACTGTACAATTCGTAAACACAAGTTAAAAACATTAACAATGTAACACAGTAAAGAGATGTCTTTGAGCAGCAGGATCACTGGGACGACACGTTGTTCTGAGAGAGGGAACGTGATGCTTCATGGGCCACTGGGCCAACTGCGATAACTCATCACAGGCAAGCTGGTTGTGTAAAATGTTGGCATGGCTTTTTCAGTCAGCGGGGTGTACTTTAGCTAGCATGCCGTTCAGGATGGTCCCCTGCCTCGCAGTCTGCGCTGCCTGGGACAGACTCCAGCCTCCTCCGCCACCACTCTGTATTAGATACTGAATCGATTATTAGTTTTAGCAGCAGCAGTGATAGTATTAGTTAAACACTCATGTTCTTAGGCCACCAAACAAAAGTAGATTCTCCCAAACATGCACTGCAGACTGACTATAAATGCGCTAATTGGTGTAATCATTAAAGTGGTTTTTATGACACAATTGATCTAAGATTTAAGTAAAATATTGATCCCACATCTGAACTGAGGTCTGTGGCAGTGAGGTAGGGCGACAGCTGGAATGGAGGTTTGCGCCCAGCTGCTGATTGGGCTGGTTTCTGGTTCTTTCAGCAGGCAGAGTTTCGCCATCTTTGCTGTAGTGAAAACCAGGGGTGGCTCCCCCCCCCCCCCCCAATTTACCCATGTTGTGCAGGAAGTGAGATGATCATCAGTTTTCTTGGTGGAGGGGCCTCCCAAGTAAAGCTTTACCTGGGGTTCTTGAAAAGTTAGAGCCGGCCCTGAGCGTGACATTGCGCCTAGCTGCTCTCTCTTTCACCGTGTTGAGGAAGTATGGAGGACTAAACACAGGAAGTGTGCAGGGCGTGCTCAGGTACAGACAGACATGGAGAACAAGGCAGGGCTCTATGGAGAACAAGGCAGGCCTCGCGGCTCCACCGGCAATTAACCTCCAATGTATCTGACTAATAATTTGCCCTGGCTTCTCTGAAGTGTAATTATGGACTTTGTCTGTTTGGGTGGGCTGGTGGATGGTCAATCGGCATGTGAGGGCGCTCGAAAACAGAGCTGCTTAATGCTTGCGGAAATAATTGGCATGATTAACCCCGTGTGACAGAATACAGTAATATATGTGTTCCTTTCAGGAGACCTGTGCTATTCAGCTTCATGAGTGACTTTTGATTCCAGAGTTTTACTATATAGCCGACGTGCTGAAATTGAGGTTTTAATAGCGATCAGTCTGAAAGTGAACAACAATAATAACAATAGTTGCCATAGGGGTGGCTGAGTGGTGCAGTGGTCAGTAATGTTGCCTCACAGCTCTGGGCCCAAGGCTTCAGTGTCTGACATGGCTCCATATGTGTGAAGTTTGCATGTTGTCCCCGCATGTTCATGCAGTAGGGCAACTGCATTAAATGTAGCATTTTGGCCACTTGATCTGCTACAAGGAGTTATAGTTGAAAATATGTATTGTTACGTAGCATGCCGACCTACACAAGCGTACGATTGTTAAGCTGCAGTATTGTTTGTCATAGCTGGTCAGTAATTACTTACTTTGGGTGTTTTCTTGTTTAAAAAAGGCGCGGAATGTCACGACTGAAGCGTGAGGACTTAACCTTGATGCATTTTTCATGAGAAATGCTGTGATGAGTTACTTTGTATTTGTCGCGTACCTTCCCTTGTTTAATCGAACAACTAACAGCGATTAAGAGTAAACTGCCCCGTGGTCAAGAACTATTTTTGTTTAGATCCACCTGTCTGAATAATTCATGTATTGCAGTTAGATTGCACCTCCTACTTGACTGGCTGGTATTGAGCTGTGTTCTGTTTTTAAGAAGGGTTATGAAATGAGAGGTGTGAAACGAATTCTGAGATGTTAAACTTGGTTCCAACCGCTTGTTGGTGTACCCTGCACCATGCTTTGATCACATTGTGACGCTCCAGACCCACATAGGCAATTCCGTACGTCACTTTAGGCGTCACACAGAGGATCATTTCGATCAGCACTGTGCTCCCAAACACAAAATGTTCTATTGTGAGAGGGTAGCGAGGAGTGCCCTCCCCGTACCCTGTTCTGTTTAATTTCGCTCCCTTTGTTTAGCCAGTAATGGAATTATCAGTTCCCTGATACCATTGATTAATTATGCTAACTTAATATTTCCAGCTAAACTGAGGTAATTGAATTCTCAGCCAAAACCGTGCTGTGATTTCTGTGGTGGGTATAGCCACACATATTGTGCTCCTGCTGTGAGTGGGGCCACACATGACATACTCCTGCTGTGGGCGGGGCCACACACGACATACTCCTGCTGTGGGCGGGGCCAGACATGTGTTCCTGCTGTGGGCAGGGCTACTCCTGCTGTAGTCGGGCTGTCTGAAGAAGAGCCCCCCATCCTGGTGCAGGGCCAAGCCTGCCAAGAAGGGCACCTTTGTTCTGCCAGCCTTGATGCCTCTGGCCCGGCCTTAGGCACATAGCTCAGACAGAGAACTAGTGGAGCGCGAGACTGGGATTTTAAAAAGACAGAGGGAGATATATATGCCCCCCGCTGTAAGCCTTCTATCTGGAGTGACCACGGAGTTCAGTTACTTCTGCACCTCCCCAGCCTCCCCCCCCCACTTCTGTTGATGGGTTCTTTGTTTCTTGTTCCCATGGAAACGTATGTTGATCACTAATGGCTTCTGATAGGGTATATACCTTTAATTACAACACACATGAAAACTAAATAGGAAACAGGTTGGTGCTGATTGAAGTTTTGTATGTATTGGGAAGAGGAATTGTTCCAGAATAAATTGTAATAGTTCATTCATTTAATATATTCACTGTTTTTGTCTGTTGAGGACATCACACCCACCATTTTGTGTGACTGTTAATCATAATTTAATATTAACGGCACTTCCTCATGTACCCTGTAATTATGTTATTCTTTTAATTTATGTACTTTGTTGAGGGCAGTTTTATACAATTACATGGCCGTGTCCTTATTGTACATATCGTCTGTATTTTCAGTGAAGCAGTTTAAACAGCGTATTCAGGTTTAGGACTGAATGAAATTTACTGGGGCTCAGACTGACAGCTTTTGGTTCGTATAGTATAAGAACAGATATTAAGTTTGCGTCAAGCTTGTCCCATATGACGGAAAATAAACACTATATATACTGCGGAACAACTTAGAATTATCCTGTGGGATGACAGAGTGCTCTTCTTTGCCAATAATAGTGCGTTAAATATAAGTAGGCCTAGCATTGTTAAATGTGTTCATATGACTGCAAAGTTCTATTTCTCCATTTCAAAAACCACCAAAATCAAATTATCTCTGAGCGATAAGCTAGTCCCACAACATTGCGTCGGTGGATTTAATTTGAAATTCGGCAAATTGTCCCCATTATTCACCGCAATGAAACTACAAAACGAACGAAATAAAACGTTTTTGGAGTCATCCGCAAACTGCAAGCACGGCCGTCAGCGCGGCGCGCACCCTGCAACCCAGTGAGTGTGCCCGCGGCGCGCACCCCGCAGCCCGCAGCCCGGTGAGTGTCCCCGCAGCGCAGCCGCCCGCTCGGTGCTCTACCACCGCGGCACGCCATAATCACCTAATATTTATCAACCTCAACAAATACCCCTCCACAGGACACACTTTTTCACGGCATAGCGAATGCTCATTAATCCTGCTAAATTAATGTGTTTATTTTCTTGTTGGCGTGTAATTGCAATAATATAAACATATTAACGCTCATAAATTTACAATTTAGCAATTTTAAACCTGTAAAAACGGCTGGACAATCATTCCGCTTTGGACAAGTCGTCCTTCCCAATATTCCCCCTGCTATGTAATCTTAGATTAATTGCGCATATGTCCAGGTAACATATTTCGTAATGTATCTGATAAACTTTAGAACAGCGAAGCAGGTTATTTCAATTATCTTCTCAAAATTCTCTAAATAGATTAATTTAAATTCTGACTATTTGGCTTTATATTCATGCTTTACACACGTATACGAATAATTGCTATCGTCAGTGAGAACCCAGCATTAATCAGATCAACTTTTCGGGACCTTGTTCTATTTCTGGAAGTGATACCAGTAAAACCTGTTTCTATAGTAACATCACATAATGAAGTAGTTCAAGTCCTTTAATTATACAGCTTTAATTAAATGGCGTGGGAAAAAAAAGACTTTATTTACAAGACTAAATATATGGCTGTTTTTGTCCACAGTGGTACTCAAGGGGGTGTGGAGTAAGAACTGGATAAGCTGTAGATCGGAGAAGGTGGGGAAACTCTTGCAGTTAAATGTCCATGTTTGGGCAGGGAACCCTTTGAATAAGGAACCTGGGTAGTTATCATAAGGACCCTAAGCCTGCTTCTGCCAGACTAGTTTCCACTGGGATCCTTCTTGCTAATTTGTAATTGCTCTTCCTCTCCAGCTTGGGAAACGCCATTGGCTAGTAGAATCTCTGCCCACTGAGTCTACCCTGGACCTTCTGCTGAACTTCTAACAAATGCCTATATAGTAATATCCACTGAGCCAGAAACTTTAACTCCCTTGACCATACTGCGTGTGACGTGAATGCATTTTAAGATGCAATGATGGTTTATTTGCATTTGCAGAAGTCCGTGTACAATGGCAGGCTTGTTCCTGCATGTCCCATCTTACTCTCCTGTGAGATATGCATGTGTACAGTTTAGAGCAGGGGTGGCCAATCTTATCCGCAAAGGGCCGGTGTGTGTGCAGCTTTTTGGGGTAACCTTTAGGTCAACTGTTCAAACCCAGGTCTGAGGACTCTTCAGCCAATCAGTCCTCTAAGTAGTGACCTAATTAGGGAGTTGCAGCGAAAACCTGCATACACAGTGGCCCGTTGCGGATAAGATTGGCCAGCCCTGGTTTAGAGTAAACTCCGAGGTTCAAGGACAAGGTTAAGCCATTTTACCGCCCCCCCCCGAACATTTCGGGGGAGGGGGGTTCCAGAGCCTTGCACAAGGACCCAACAGAGGCGTGGCTAGTCTGTGAAGGCCAGGGATGGAACTGATGATCTTCTGATCACTGCCACAGAGCCATACGCCCCCCCCCAACATGGGAAGGGAGTGCTTTTGCTCATTTGAGCAGGGATTTTAACTCAGCCGTATAACTCAAATCCTAAATAAAATGAATAAATAATGTTTCCATCAAAGGTAAATAACGGAAATAGTAATCAAGATAACTTGATTAGAAGGGGTCTTTCTGGAGGGATGTTAGAAGGAAATGTTTTGGCGGTATGTGTCACTGTTTGCAGCCTCTTGTTTGCATTTACAGTATTTAATTCATTTCTGTGCAGCCTTGGTGACCTACTGTCGTAAGCGCTGCACGTTCCGTGTGAAAATACTAAAATCTCATACGGCCCCGGATTTCACTGCTGAATTTCATGTGGTTTTATGCAGAAAGACACACCGTGTTTGTTCTGACTAAATTGTTTGGAAAAGCAATATTGACGGTGTTCATGTCCTTTCATCTATTAATACAGCTACAGTATTTGCATGTCAGTCTTTCTGTAAAAGGGCTTATCTTGGGTCCTGCAATGTGGATACCAGAGTTCAGATGAACTTACATGGAAAATATGAGTCATACTATTGTATCAGTCCTCTGTGCCAATTTATTCAACCTTTCCATCTGTGATATTTGTAATCCAGTCCAGTCTAAAGTCTGTAAAGAATCATTTACTGAGCTCTTTCTGAGAAGAACATCTGAATTTACCTAGAACAGTTAATAGGAGCTAGCATGATGATTTGATTGAGTTTGAGGGTCATAGATATGGCTTTGGATATTTTATTTAATGAAAGAAAAAGGGCATCACTTTCACATTACATCAAAATATTTTGAATAAACCACAAAATACAATGCATTTAGTGTATGTTTGGCTCATTAACTTAGTTGGTCTCTTGGATATCCTGGTGTGTGCAGGAGTGACACACTCTTTAATCAGGGAACCATTGCTCTACACACTAATAGCGATGACTGGAGTAAGAGGAAAATATGGGTAATAAGATACCAGGGTGAAAGGCCTAGAATCAGCTCCTGGTCACTATAACGGTCTTCAGCTTGCTAGAGCTCACCGCTTCATTTTACAGGATCCTGGTACAAATGCCTGTTATATGTGCAAAACTAATTGCAAGTTAGACAGCTTGGTCCCAATCACTCAGTCACAGTCAGTGCCCTGACAAGAATTGTTCCGAGTTTAATTAACTCTAACGATCGCTATTACTGTTCAGGCAAAACATTTTATTGCAGATTACAATTACCCGGACATCTTTTAGTTAATTTTCAGTTTTATCAAAATAAATACAAGCAAGCACTCAAAATTGTACAAAAATTTGTAAGGTAATGTGAAATCCCTCATTTAAACTGAGGCAGAATTAAATATATGGAATGTTCTGGGTGCACCATAAAACCCTGATGGGAATTGATCCAGCGTACACCATGATAATTACCTGTTTCTGTCACGCCAGAAGTTCATGAATAAATATCTTTATTGGTCTGAATAAACTATGAGCAGCATATAAATAAGAATTTTTATGTATAGAAGATGGACTGGATTGGTCTGGAATATCCAGTTCTGTTAACCATAATAGTTTCCTGTTCTGTATGAGACTGAGATGCCCATAATGTGCACATGTCCACCAGGGGGCAGATGCGAGCTGACATGCTCCTACAAACCAATGCACGGCAGCCATTCCACTCCCCCATTTACACCTCACCAGTTGGAGAGTCCACGGCATGGCCTCAACTGTCAACTAGTTTCTCCCTGTGTCTGATCCTTCAGCTTCCAGGCAAGACCTGTGCTGTAGTGACCAGTCTGTGAGTAAGATGGGGAAATTTAGCTCACTGAACTACTGAAGAGGCCCTACTGTCTATTTTATTAAATAATAATCTGTTGTATATATCACTTATATGTAGTCAAAAGACTTGTATACATCGATTGTTTCGGTTTGCTTTTATTTTACCTCTTGCTGGCTTTCTGTCAGCAGACTCATTTTCTGTGTATGGGAAATAGTGCTTTGTTCAATATTTTAGGATAGTGGTTTCTTTGTACTTTTACTGTATTTTTTCATAATCGCATTTATGCATTAAAAAAAACAAAGAAGTATATAGAAGTAAAAAAAAAGAGAAACGGTATTGCAGTGTTGGAAATCTGGGATGAGTGTTTACCAGGAGCTCTAGGAAGTGCTTCACACGGCGGCCTGTCTGCATACTCTGAGAAGAGCGCTGGACATCATCACCAAACACCACTCCATCAATCACTTTAGTGCACAGTTGGTTAAGACAATGGCCTGTTTGGCCTTAGAATTTCAATAACAGATTGTCCCTCTACGGGTTTAAGTACGCCTGTGAAAAGGAGAGACGATTACAAGCCGACCGCACTCCCTGTAGTGCCTTGACGTGCTTGCTTTTGTTTAGCTTAGTGGGAAAAATCGATATTTTTAAAGCGATAAACTCTAAGAAACTCACGTTACCTATAGTTAATATATATATAAGTCAAAGATGGGTTGGGAAGCCAACCTTGGGACTAATTATGAGGGCATTTTTTGTTTTGTTTTTAATTTTATTTTGCTTGGGAAAGGCATATGACGTGTTTAACCCGAAGCTGCAGAAGACTCACAATTTAAACATCGTGTGGATCCATTCGTGATGCTTTCATCATCGCAGGAGCAATTCTCGCTGCCGCTTCCCTCGGCCTGTTGGTGATGGCCACTCCATGTGACCTGGGTGTGATGACGCTTGGGGGTACATGCAGGAGGAATCGGTGTAGAGAAGAAAAAGAAATGTAATTAATCTGCCCTCCTGTATCTTTTTGATTTTTCTGTGCTGCTGATATGGAAATGTAACGAACTGTGCTGTTTCCAGGGCAGCTTCAGTTGGTCTTTTTCCTACTGAAGACTTTGGAGGCCAGTCCGACAGAATCAACCGCTCCGACCCCTCGCACCCGACAGATCGATTCACAGGTCGCAGATTTCGTGGCGTTTTGACCTTTTGAGGACGTGCCTCAGGTCCAAACACCCAGTATAGACTGGAGAGTGAAATCCACCCGCAACAAACCCCAGGGACCGTGCCTTTATGGGAATACGGTTGGTGCGGGATGATAGAAAACAGACACACATGTTAAAATGTGTGATCAGCCTGAACTACCACATCTGTGGGGTGACACATATTTAATATCTAAATAATTTTTATACACTTTTTCAACCGTGCATTTCCCTGGCAGATGCCCTGTGCTTCCAGAGTGGACAATAGTGGGCAACAGGCTTCAACAGGATCTTGACTTAATTAGCGACTGGGCTGATACCTGGCAGATAAAATTTAACATAGATAAATGTAAGGTAATCCACGCAGGGAGTAGAAATATAAAGTACAGATATTTTATAGGTTCCACGG
>JAODLD010000113.1:4085736-4099411 GCA_026781065.1 Mormyrops boulengeri
CCCCCCCCCCCCCCCCCCCCGCCCCCCCCCCCCCCCCCCCCCCCCCCCCCCCCGCCCCCCCCCCCCCCCCCCCCCCGACAGAGGAGCTACGGAAGGAGCCGGGATTTCCTGAAGATTTATGTGCAACGCGGCCAAATAAAATCAATAGTGTCCCCTTTTGTGAGGCCAGGGCCTCCAGAGAATCACGCCTCCTACCTGCGACGCCCTCACCATGCCCACGCCGTCACTTGCTCTTCTTCAGCATCGCCCAATGCCCCCTTGGTCCTCCCTCGTCAGCTCACGTTCGGATGAATAAAATAGATCGATTTATAAGGCAGCCCTTTTGGAAAATGGCGTTTGCTGAGCAGGAGCGATGCACGGTGTGAATTACAAGCGGAATTAGGCGTCTCGGGTTTAACGTGGAATGCAGTGGCGTGGGGAGACGGCGGCGGTGTTTGCTGTCGTTTATGTCCAGATGCTCTGCCGACAGTTTTTATTCAAATGCTCGCTTTTTTAGCTGCGCTGTTCAGTTTGCTGTTAAGTCATGTCTTAAACCCAATATGCTAACCATTATAGCCTTTCTGCTAAGCTCATTGCTATCCTTATTTTTCGCTCAAATTTTCTTCATGTCATATGTGAACATGTGAAATGAGAAATTCACTCATTTTATTAGATACGTCTTGGTAGTACTGGGTAGAACTCACTTTTCCTCCCAAACACATTCAGAGCACCTCACTGACTGCCCTGTTGCCCTGTAAGTATGAACTTATGGCCTTCCACTTAGCTTTGATGAGTTGGCCATTCTACTCTAAACTCATATTAATAGGGTGTCTACAGCTACACAAATATCATTGACTGGACATTTTTTTTTATCACACCATAAACTCTAGGATATCTAGTGTGTGAACATCCCTGAAAAGTGGCTGTTTCTGAGATAATGGAAGTGTTGCATATGGCACCCAGAATCACACCAGGGCCAAAACCAGTTAAACCAGTTGGCGAGGATTAGCAGTTCTAATCCTCGCCAAATAGTAAGTGAACCCCTTGACTCTGTATGTATTCAGCTGCAGACGCATTTTTCGCTGTTCGGATGAGCAGTCTGTTTGCATTGGCACGCTGGTGTACCTAATTAGCTGACCGCTGAGTGTATCTGTAAGCAAACATTTTGGGGCATGAATAACTGCACATGGAAAACATACTGCAGATAGTTGCTTGATAGGTGTATCGCTCAACAAGCCTTGCATTTTTGGCCATGACTTATCCTGCCCAATAACATGGGAAAAGTTCTTCAGGAATCATCATTCAGCGGATTACGACTCGGCTAGTGATCGTAAAAAGCAGGCCGATAGATTGAGGAAAGGTGTCACAGGACAGGGGCAGCCTGCACTGGTTCGCACTGTGTAGGGGGGGAGTTAACGACATTACTGTTGTCGGCAGTCTGTACGGCATCCTAGCTACTAATAGTGCCTTAAATGTTTTAATGAGTGTAGAGTCACGTCATTGTGAAAACTGGGTTCATAATATTCTTTGTGGACTGCGTCTATATGGGTTCAAAAGCATGATTAGCTGAATAGATTCTGGCCCATTTTCATGTAACCCCCCCGGTGCAGCTACAGGCAAACTCTCCAGCCAATTGCTAAGGGTGGTAATGAAGCCATCTGAGGCAAGGTGGGAGGGATAATCTGACTGGAATATTAGATTAACTAGCATTAATGTTCACGATCTTTCTCCTTTGCTTTTTGGCAAACATTAGTGTCAAGTGTAACCTCCCGACTTTGTTTTCCATTGCCAGGGGTGACGATGAAGCTGATGGATGAGGTCGCCGGCATTGTGGCCGCCCGGCATTGCAAGACCAACATCGTCACGGCCTCGGTGGATGCCATCAACTTTCACCGCAAGATCAAGAAAGGTGAGACAGACCTCGGGACACAAGATGTGCAAAAGGTTGGAAAACTAAAAAACCAAACAAAACGTAGGTTGCCTTTTTCCATCAACAAATAAGACACCCCATCATCTTGAATGATGGTGTTTATGATTCTACCAGCCTGGATTACAAGCCCTCAAACAGTTTGGTTTCAACACAGATAGAGACCTAATCAGCTCCGAACCCCCCGGCCCCTAAACACATGGATGGATTGGTAAATGGACTGCATTTATATAGCGCATTTTTTCAAAGCACTTTACAATTCTTGCCTTACATTCACCCATCCACACACACATTCATACATCGGTGGCAGAGGCTGCCATGCAAGGTGCCAACCTGCTCACTGGGAGCAATTTGGGGTTCAGTGTCTTGCTCAAGGACACTTCGATGGGGTCATGGTACTCCCACATTATTCGTAGGGACACGTCCCTACCAGCCATTCCCAAATCTACGGCCTTGTTCTGTGATGATTTTGATAGGTTTCTTAGCAAGGATTTGTCGTAGATTTTAATGCACTACATGTCTTCTCTCTTTATACAGGAACTGTGAAAGAGTATTTGCATATATAGTACAAATGAATTCTGATATAAAGTAGCAGCTTTTTGCTGGGATTTATTAAGTCTGGCTTTTTGCTGGGATTTATTAAGTCTGGCTTTTTGATGGGAGACATGTTGGAAAGGAAAACCTGCCTATTGTGTCAGGGGACCCTTGTTCTTGGAGAGCTGGGGTCTGCAAATGGAAACTTTGTCCCATGGGCTTGCGGGGCCCAGTTCCAGGAGTCTCTCTCACATTAAGTAGCTGCCGACTGGTTCAGGGGACGACACGCTCTGTGTGTTTACGTGATGGATTTTTTGGGCCTCTTGCTTATTTATACCCCCGTGATCCGTCTCTCAGCGACTCTCAGAGTTTCCGGCATGGGGGAGGGGGGGTTGAGAGGACATGATGATCGATCCTTATCGGACCGTTTCCCTCCAAATATACGAGCAATCATACAACCACCGTTAGGCTGAATTCTGTCCTGCGCCGAAGAACTAAAACCCTTGATGTTAATATGAGCTTGGTCGTCTCTGCCAGTGTCATTTTGCCAGGAAATATCCAGCTGAATGGAAAAAAAACCTCAAAGCAAGAAAAAAACATAAAACAAATGTTTAAACTGCCAGGAGGGACCTCTTGAAATTAGCATTCCTTTATGTAACCTTATAGTTTGCATGTTCTCTCTGTATGAGGAAATCATTTTCATTAGCGCAGTATGGAAAGAATGAATGAAATAAATAACCCAGAGCTATTTTCCATGGCTGTGGCATTTTTATTCTTAAAATGCTGTTGTGGTGAGGGAACGGCTCATTTTTTATTAACTGTCCTGCCCAGCTGTTTTCTTGACGGGATGAGCCCTCGCGCTGGAGTGTGTTCAGCGAGGATACGGCCATTTTCCTGCCTTATATAAATCAGACTCCCGTAAGGCTGATGCTGCCGCTTCGCCTTTTAGTGGTTCTGCACAAGCCTGGATGTCTGGGATTCACTGTTTCTGTTTCTTCCTCAGGGAACAAACTAACAAGCAGAGATGCTAGTCATGTAAATTGCTCATTGATCCGCGGTGACCTTGTACTTTACGATCTGTCTTCGTAATTTGGGCTAAAGTTCCCCTTTCTGGATGGACCCGTTTGCCCACAACAGGCCTTGGACTGACAGCACTTCCAGGTTTTGCTGCCGTTGTCAAACCTGGAAGATAATTAGCACCTAATTTCCTCGATTATACTGTAGCGAATTACTGAGGAATCCCTATTTTTCATTCTTATTTTTAAATGTTTTTTTATCAGATAAGATTCATTATTTATGAAAATGGTCCACTGGTTCTTCTCCTTTCTCTCATGTCTTAGGCGCTTCTGTTCTAAATCATTTGTTCTTTGCTTTTGGAACTGTGTGTTCACCAAATCCTCCAAGGAGCGGACTGCGTACAAGACAATATTAAATGAAAAAACCTGATTTAAATAGAAAAAAGAGGCCAGATATTTCTTTTTGGAAAGGCCGACACTGATTTGCATCAGTCTACTTTGGCCAGCAAATTTTCAGCAACTGTGACATAAGCAGGGGAGAACATTTGCCGGACCTAGACGCTGGGCCGCTTATGGAAGGTGGAATTTAATGCGATTGGACAATTTTTATTTCCATTTCCCAGAAATCGGCTGCTTCACCCTGACATGATGTGTCCAGTCAGTATTGTCCTAAATTTGTACACACTGCCACAAGTGACTAGCTAGGAAACATTTGTCTCTTTTCATAGGCCAGTTGCAGTGCAAAGATCATGTGCTTGCAAATCTGAGAGGAACTCAAGCAGAACCGTCCTCACATTTAAGAGACTGTCTTGTGAGAATTAAGAGAATTGTTTTGTTTTGTTTTGGAATAAATCATCTTGCCATAAAATTAACCTCGACAACAGATAGCATCTGTGCAATAAACAGGATATCTGTGTTTTTCTAAGTGCTCCTTTTTACCACACAAATCTCAAATTCTGACAGCCAGCCTTATAAAACAGAAGAATCAGCCCATTGTTTTACTTTTAAAAAGAGGCCAATTTATCCCAAAAGACAACAAAATATGTTACAAGTTTATAAGACGAACATATTGAATGCCGAGAGGGTTACTGGGTTTGTCTGCATTTCAGAGTGTAACAGGCTTCCAGCACTAACAATTGGTCACGTCATCTAAACAGTATTATACTCATTCAATAACTGCTAACCCATTTTTTGCTTGGTTTTGAACCGTAAACATGTAAAAAAAAATCTCATAAACGAATATCTCCCACAATCCCCTGCTGTGTCTCCATGGCCTGTCTCAGGGGACGTCCATCCCATTACATCCCATTACCCTCCAGCACCGTGAAAAAAGCCACACTGTGGTTTACCTGTTAAGGTTATCAGTGCTAGACCAAGACCCACTCAGATCCCTCTCGAGGGCCCTGCCGTTTCACCTCTAAAGAAAGGTTCTTAACCAGAACTGCTTCAGTGAAATATCTATTATTGGGTCAAGCATCAAGCCGTAAGCTAAAGTCCCGTCCCCTTGATGGAAAGAACCATGTGACCAGAGAAATTCAGAACCAACCAGAGTTTTATTAAGGGAGGGAGTGGTACATCAAAAAGTCTAACATGCAAATTTTTTTGGGGGGTTTGACCTGGCGATGCCCTGGTGATGTTCATCACACCTGTTGTGCTGTCATTGGTTGCCCCGCAGTAATGTGTCGTTTTTAATGTGAACTGTACATGGTGTGCAGCACACTGAGCAAGGCAACACACTGAAATGCCTCTGCATTGTGCGCCGACTAGTAATAAAATTACATTGAAGCAAAGTGCGACCTCTTTTTCTTAAATAAACGGTGGTTTTGGCAGGGAAGGAAACAAATGAACACAGCATATAAACGTCCAGCAAAATGGACATTCGAATCCGCCATTAAGGGGGTGCAGGTCTGGGGTTTGTGTCAAAATAAAAGCAGAGTGGTCATAATGGGAGGAGACCAGGAATGAGCAAATGGAATTAATCAACATGGACAATGACACCCACCCAGCTCACCCACCCCTGTCTCCTGGTCCTGTAAAAGAGGATCTGTCAGGAAAATAAATAATTTCGCTCAGTTCCTAATGGCTTTCTTACTAAATATATGTCCATTTCTACCCTCAGGAAGATGTGGCTCTCACTTTATATGTCCTCTTTTGTGGGGTCCAGCTCTTTGATCTTGGTGCCGAAGATGTTCGATTCGATTTCCTCCTGAAGAACCGTCAGACTCGATTTCAGTGTTAGGCAGGGATGGCGTATCTCGCTTTAGCATGGTGTATCTCAGAGCACCCTGAGCGCCACTCCAGGCCTCCAGTAGTGTTCACCAAGTGCCACAAATATAGCTGAGATAATTCAGGACTCGTCTGCATTGTTACAATCATGATGAAAATTGGTGTAATGCCCCTCCTTTGATGTGACACATGCTGAGGGACTCGGAATCTCAATCCTGAGGTCGCGCCATCCATTGTGCCCTTGAATGGTAATGTTATAATGAAATCGTTGGGTTTTGTGGCCACATGGTCATGCTGTGCGAGGTGATTATTCCACATTGCTGTATTTCTGTATCAGCATGTCCTCAGACGACCCTATTAAATGTTAATCAGCGTAAGTGTCCACACAGGCCTGCTGACATTTTAAATCTATTTTTTCCTTGCTGCTGGTGTATTATGAACAAATTAATACTTGTTATACTTGAAACTATCCTGTTTCTTTATAATAATTCTATCCATATACCTCCAAACCATCTCTCTCCAGATCATCCCGATGTTCATACGTTTCACATATTTTTCAGAATTTGCACATATGAATTTCCAGATCTATCACAGTACTGGGTTCCTGAATATATTGTTTGTTATTTACATATATTAGCATATAGCAAACATCTACACAACCAAAAAGCCACTGGAAAATTTAACGTTGCCAATCCTGAGGTTTTTCCACACACAGGAGTCCGTACGGCGTAAATTCGAAGTCATATTGTTATAATCAGAACGGCATCGTAATCTTTACCAGACCAGCATTAACTTGTAACTTCAAACACCCAGCATGCTTAGCGAAGAGGTTAAAGGCACTGAGTTGTGGAAGTAACAGGGCATACCAGCTCAGAAGAAGCCCTGGTATGGAAGGATGACGCTTCTGTTCATCTGCATAAATTAGTAAAAATACAGACACCTCGATGAAAGTGCAGGATGAGTAAGAAATCACAAATATTACAAAAGGCTTGACCTGTTCTGGCTGAAATTCCAAGTGGCCTGATTGGATGGCCATAGCCCAACTGTCTGAGTATCTGCGGTATGTTTTGCCTGTGGTGACATTCTGATGTTACCTTTGAGAAAGGTTATGTTATCAGCTTCCATGCACAGAGTGACCATCACTATAAACTAATGTGTTTAGCAAACAAAAAAGTAATACAGGTACAATAGAGTACAATCTTTTGTAATTGCTATGCCCTTTATGTGAGTGAATAGCATTTCCGCCATAATGTCATAATGAGCTGCCTGAGGTGTAGTAGGTGCTGCATGAGTGGCTTCCTGGCCTTGCTGGTTTGCTTGTTGTCGCCTGTCAGCTGTTTGCACACTTCGCTGCGCAGCCGGCTATTAACCAGAGACGCCCATCGGAAAACGTCTCTACCGCCTCCGTCCGTCACGGCCGATGAACCGGCTCCCACACCTGGCGCAGCGGGAAGTCACTGGCGTGGATATGGCAGCTGGTAGCGTACCGGTTGGGATGTGGGCCCCAGACTGCCGCTCCAAGAAAGTCCCGGAAAGCGCCAAGCCCTGGTCTTTGCATGATATACTGTAAATTTCCTGTATGGAGTGGCCCTGTGTGGGGGGCACAGTGTCGCTGTGCTTTGCGTTGGTATTTCATGCCCCAAGGGGCCAGGGTTTGAGTCTCTGCCCCCAGCTCTTAATGTGTGGAGTTTGCATGTTCTCCCAGTATTGTCGTGGGCTTTGCTTTGGTTGATGCTCTGGTTTCCAAATGTCCCAATGTATGTACACTGCAATGTGTTGGTTCCCTGTCCTGGGTTGTTCCCTGCCTAGCTTGTGTGATAGGCTCCTCACCCTGTGATCCTGCATAGGACAAGTGGGAATAGAGAATGTGTGAGCGGCCCTATATGAAGTATCCGCCTTGCATGGAAGTCACAGTCAAGGAAACTGATATGAACTTGATTAAACTAACTGTCAGCTGTATGAAACATATGAGGGTGAAAGCAATTATTTAAAAGCAAGGGAATGATGTTGCAAATGATATCAAGATTATTACATTTTTGCAGACATGTGCTTTTAAAATCCTCTGACAACTTTTTTTTTTAATTTAGCAGATGCTTTTCTTCAAAACCACTTACATAATCATTTTAACCATTTGTATAATGGCATAAATTTTCAGTTAAAACCTTTCTTGAGGGCGAAACAGCGGCGCCCTTTTCGAAACTTCGGCTGGGAAATTAATTTATTGTGATTTACTGGGAATCACAATCCCGCCATATGAAGCAGGACTCTGATTGGTCCTGCTTGTGGCCTGGATGTTATCACAGACCCAAGAAGCAGAGCAGCAGTGCAGTGCTTGGATACAAACACCTGCCCCAAGTACCTGCCCCAAGTACCTGCCCCAGGCGAGCTCAAGCATCCCCAGACAAGCCAACTAACTAATCAATAAGTCATGCTGTTGCCATGGCAATCAGACAAGGCACCAGTATGAGAAAAGGAAGGTAGAAATGGATCTCTAGGGATAGTCGTCCTGGTTTAGAACCAGAACCAGACTCTTTTGAACTCTGTGGGATTATGTCATGCCTGCATTCCACAACAGCAGCTCAGTGACAAAACAGAAGAGCAAACTTCCTGAGGGACGCAGTAAATGTAGCAACAGTGCATGTGACGGTGAAACCTTACATCCTTTAAGCTGGATTTCTGTGCAATATCAGTAACCAACAACCCAACATTTTGTGCACATTTTGTGAGTCTTGGCCTTGCGTGAAATGCTCTAAGGACAGAATGCTTGATTACAATCTGCCTGTGTCGTCCTCCATGTATGCCCGGCTGCCTTACGCCCCTCTGCCTATGTCATCCTCCATGTATGCCCGGCTGCCTTACGCCCCTCCGCCTGTGTCGTCCTCCATGTATGCCCGGCTGCCTTACGCCCCTCTGCCTGTGTCATCCTCCAAGTATGCCCGGCTGCCTTACGCCCCTCCATCTGTGTCGTCCTCCATGTATGCCCGGCTGCCTTACTACTAGTTGCACGGTGATCTGAAGGAGCGCCAACACCGGCATGTCATCACCTCCCTGCTCCCCAATTGTGACTCACATTTTATGACTTAGACAGTGTGACTTGGCACTTAGCCATTTCCCCGATTTGACTTTCCCTGTCGGCCCCAGGAGAATGGGCTCCCCCTTTGGGTCTGGTCCCTCCCAAGGTTTCTTCCTTCTAGGGAGTTTTTCCTTGCCACTGTTGCCTCTGGCTTACTTACTGGGGGCTTTGGGTGGGGATGCTGTAAAGCGCTTTGAGACAATGTGATGTTGTGAAAACGCACTACACTAAAATAAATTTGTTGTTGTTGATTGTTTGCGGTGAACATGGTTTGTGATGCATTGCAGGCACAGACCCTTTGGTACATGACCTGTAGCACAAAGGCCACGAAATTGTGTCTGATGCTGAACGGTGATGCCAGTCACTGATCCATCTGGACGGGTTGCCAGAAATTGAGCTAAAAGTTGAAAATTTCACTGCTAATGCCAAACAGTGAAAATGCATTAATTAGAACAATACAAAAAGACAGTGATAACCCAATTCCAATCATATGTTGATAGATTTACTGTCATGGGAGCTAAAAGGTCTCTAAAATTTCTGAGAGTTAGAAACAGGCAAAGCAAGGTAAGTTTATTTAAACAGTCCCTCTCAGACACAAGGCAATTCAAAGTGCAGCTTGTATCCTTGTGTACGTCAATCAAGGAAATCCTGCTTTCTGCAATATAGATGGACAGTTGGATCAATACCACTTTTCCCTATCATATGTATCCATCCATTATCCAACCTCAAGTCTTTCCCTTCCCATGATGCTCCAGAGGTCCGCTTTGTGCCACCCATCCCAATAAAGGCACCCTGGGCTGACATGACATGCAGCTGAAATACTATTTAAACCCTCAGAGGCTTCTACAAAGAGAAAACTAGAGTGCTGACACTGCAGCTGGGAGCTGGAGCGCAAGTTAATCAGAAAGTCGCTGTGAAGGAGGACCCGTCTGTGAAGGACAAGCTATGGGGTCATGATTGACCCCAGGCTTTGGGGGCCTGCATCACTCTTAAAGCAGTAGTGACAGCAAGGCAAGCCGCTGATGTTAGAGCTCTGGTGCGTGACTGTGTAGCGTAAGAGACGTTTGATGGTGCTGGTTGGAGCACACCCCGGGGCGTAGATATGGAGATTCCAAAGCATGCTGCAGATTATTCCTCTACGGCAACCAACCGTGTTGTCGTCCCTGTAGGAATCCAGGACTGAAAGCCACCTGATGTGACTGTAACCGACCTGCATCCTTGGCTGATGAACAGATTGTGAAACGCTGACATGGAATCCTTATGTCTTCTGTCTCCAGGCTGCATTTTGACCGTCTCTGGCAGGATGACCTTCACCAGTAACAAGTCCATGGAGATTGAGGTGTTTGTGGATGCTGACAACCTGGTGGAAGCAGAGAAGGGGAATTACCGCGCCGTCACTGCCTTCTTCACCTACATCTCTTTGGATAAGGAGGGCAAGCCTCTTCCTGTTCCCCCGCTGAAGGTAGGCCCTGAGAACTTTGGGTAGGATGGGACATGCTATATGTTAGGAAGACACGCCCACCAGTGCAGCACATGACCAGCACACGGCCAATCAAGAAGCAGCTGTGCACTCTTATTTGCCCCCAAAACAAATTGTTAATAAGCAATCAATATTAGGATCCTTTAAGATCTTTGCCAAGATAATGTCATCTGGCCCAGAGTTTCCTGACCTGAGTGCAGGTGACCCACTGTGTATGGTGGTTCTTAAAATGAATTATATCTGTGATATTAATTCAGTTTTTTATTGATTACAAAATAATTAAAAATTAGATACATATATGCTTATAGCCTTCATTCCCAATTTATATAGCAAGGAAAACATATCAATTCCTACATTTCTTCAAGATTTTGTTTAATTACAATCTTTAAAAATGATTAATTGATCAATTTTGTTTAATAAAATAACGAATACTATAATTTATTTCCCCAATTGTTCAGTTAAGCTCAGTAATAAGGAGTCAAATGCTTCTGAAGATTACAGACAGATCCCAACCAATGCCTTTTGTTTCTGTGAATTGAATTGGCTGACAACTGAACCAGGCTAATTAATTACTGTCTCGGATGGAGCAGTACGGACTTGGGAAATCCTGATCTGCTGCCTGATTTGCTGTGGTCTGAAACCCAAGCTTATGTCGTACCCTGCATTAAGATTTGCTTCAGTCAGAACAATGTATGTGAGAATTGTAAGCTATTGTTAAATTTTATATTATTTTCTGTGGCCCTCATTGACCTCCCCCCCCCCAAAGCCTGTGACTTCACCTTGATCATTATTACTGAAAACTGTCCTAGATAGCTACTGCACTTGACAGATCCTTGTCTTAAAAACAGTTTCAGTTAGCAAAGAAACAGTAAACTTTGTTTTTTTTTTACTTAACGGCTATAACGAAGGCCTGCAGAACTGTAGTTTTAGCATGTGATTGCATTTAAAAAACATGCTTCAAAGGCCCATCTGTTGATAATTGGGTGGTTGCCAGAGAATGATGCCCAAACAGGCCTGCTGCCGGGGTGCTGATGTCACATTCCAGACAAACAAGGCGGAAAATAGCAACCCAGTCGTCACTGTATTACTGCTAGGAAGCACAATGGCATCGAGCTGCTTTTGGTGCCAATCGCTGATGTGAAAGTAGCTCTTGGTAACAAAATTTCACTGTTCGGAAATGAAAAACCACATTTTAACCCACATTTGTTTACTTCTCAGTTTATGGTCCCGGACTTCCTGGCAGGAACAAAGCACAGTAAAAATGCTGTAAAATGATTTTCCATGGCTAGTAGTTTATTAACAACTAGCACAGTAAAAAAAATTTATGAGGAAAACTGGATGGACGAAACATGTTAGCGTTCGAGTTGCGCCAGCAACAGAAGGGCAGCTCGGTTGCTATGGTGTTACCCTCCGAAAGAGGTGACAACGTGATTAGCACAGTTCAGACTGAAGAAATAGATGTGAAAATGGGAATTTGCTATATCCAAAATGACCAAAGATAGATAGATAGATAGATAGATAGATAGATAGATAGATAGATACTTATATACATATATACATACATCAGCATAGCCTTAAAAATGTTTACATTGCATTTCAGCTATGTAAGATGCTCTGCGTAAGTTAAACTAAGCTATTGGCAAGTTGGCTGGAGAGCAATTAAAGCAATACAAATATAAATATGATTGTAATGTAGCATATGATCAGGGTTCCTGTATATAAACATAACATTTTTAAAAATCGTATCTGCAGCCTTCGGTTTTCCCCATCTTCAGCTTTGGTAATTCTCTGGCCAGAAATAGCATGCTCCGCTGTATAAATAGCATATATCGACCGGGCAAGTGCAGCTCTAATTTGACTTAAGGTGATGCTATCTTCAGGGAAAAAAAATACTCGTGTCTATTTTTAGCAGGGCCTATTTTAGCTGGGAGTCTGGAGAAGGGGCCGTGATTGGCTGCCAGGGCCTGCAGTGTGTGTGTGTGTGTGTGTGTGTGTGTGTGCGCGCGTCTGGCTAGTTGGACGTGACTCGTACACACAGCGTGCATGGCTGCACTGGTGGGGGAGGAGATACAGAGACATGGTGTGCACCTGTGTGTCCTTGCGGCATGGCGGAGCCTAACGACAGGCCTTACGGCACGGCGGAGCCTAACGACAGGCCTTACGGCACGGCGGGCTGGAGGATGCGCACCGCCGCAGAGTGACAGCTGAGGATTTTGCCCTGGCGAGTGTTCAGCTGGGTCCCTTCACTCACGGAACAAGTTGGGTTGCTATAGCAACCCTCAGCGTAGGAAAGCAGGAGTTTATTTTTATACGCTTCTGCGTTTGACAGGGGTCACGACGTTGCTGGAGTGTGCTGCCCGCGTTAACCTCTCTCCCGTGCTCATTTTTGTACGCGCCCAGCCCCACGTACGCTACCTCTAAACTGAAGCTTTCCGGAAGCTGCCGTTGGAGACAACACATCATCCTGGCATTATGCCAGAATCGGTACCATTGCTGTTGAATCCACCATCTGTTTCTTGACTGAAACACTGTTACTCTTTCAGGGTGCTGCCTTTTTCCGGTGCTTTACAACTTCACACAATGGCTAAATATTAAGTTTTGACTTAACTCTATCACATCAATTTTTCTATTTTCTCAAAAGTCATACTTCCTAGCTTATACCCTTGTTTAGTTGTTGTCATATTATGTGACTACCTGCTAGGAGTGGAACTTTCGCTAATACCCGACTGGGCTAGGTCCGTAAAAAAAATATATATATTTATTTTTTTTACTAGCCAGCAGGCTAGTGCTCAGTTTTCTGTATTCATACTTGGTCTGAATTACTCACCTCAGGGAAATTGGCACAGTTAATTTCCAGCCCTAACTATCAGGCAGTAAATACTGTCATCTACCATAAATGCCGCTTTTTGAGCATTGTGTTGACTTGCTGCAGATATGGTACTCCCTATGTCAGTGGAGGTCAGTCTTCATCAGTGGACCTGCAGGTCCTGCTCACAGGTCTCGGTCCTGTTTGAGAACTTATTTAGCTAGTTCCCTATTGCCTGCCAGAATATAAGGTGATAAACAGATAACTACTTTAGCAAAACAGTTAAGAGCTTCAGTTGTCAGCATGTGCAGACCATGTTAGGCCACCACCACTAATAAGTGATGCAAACAAAATTTACGATATTGTATTTCAGTTTGTAGGTATTATGTGGCCCTTTCCTTCATTATTATGTATTTTGCATCCACTCATTTTCCATACCAGTTAGTCCAACACAGGGCAATGGTGGGCAAAGGGTGGGGGACACCTGGGATTTTAGAGAGACACCAGTTCAGTTAAACGCATGTCTTTGGTTAGAAACCAGTGTACCCCAAGCAATACAACACACGTGGAGAACATGAATCAACACACGTGGAGAACAAGAATCAACACACGTGGAGAACATGAATCAACACAC
>JAODLD010000113.1:4119166-4131746 GCA_026781065.1 Mormyrops boulengeri
GTTTCAACCAACCAGTTGAGTATAAAGAGTCTCAGTCACAGAGACTCAACTGGTGGGTTGAAACAAAATCTTGGTCTGGATTTGTACTCTCTGGACTTGAACTCTCCACCTCTGATATACAGTAAGTGTGTGATGTGGCTCTTGGAGCAGGTTACATCTTGCAGGCATTTCTTCTGCTCTGTTTGCTTGGAAATGATCTAGCATACAGTGCTTGTGATATAAATTGAACAGTTAATGAATTAAAATACTTCTCTAGCTATTTACTTTGTGAATCATCAGTGTCTGATTGATCTAAAAACCCAATGGTGATCCACGCCCTGCCTTTCAAACCCAAAAACCAGGATATCGCTAATTAATTTGAATGCAAATATTACACGTCAAACTGAACAAACATTTCTGTTCACGACAGGAGGATCGACGGTGGCATTCGGAGGATTTGTGAGAATGTTTGACAGCAATGGGTAAGGCGACCTGTGGACATGCCTCATCTCCAACATAATCATTCATGACAGCCCTTAAGTGCTGAAGGTGAAACGTTTCAGGGGATTTTTCAACAGTTTTGGACCTTACAAGTCCTCAATTAGCATAATGGACCTTTTAACAAACTGCCTAGCTAAAAATTAAGCTATTTGGATACCTGGATACAGCTGGAAGGGCTGATCTCCAGGCAAACCCAAACTGACTTGACCAGCTTATCAACAATAATGGAACTGTGTCAAAACCATAGTTTTGTCTAGGAATGTAAGAATACATGTACTTTTTAAAAGCAATTTTCTAGTAGTCAGTAGATACATCACAATATCAGCCTTTGTTTTCCAAGTGGGTGTGTAACTGTGGCTGTGCAGAGAAGCACTTGCCCCAGTTAACAGACACCTGCCTCATTCCTGAATTGGGGGGGGGGGGGGTCACCTTTGGTCACGGCCCAGCTGGCTGTGATAGTATTTTTAAAGTATAAATAACATTCTACGTCTGAGATGATTATATTATCTCAAAAAAAAAAATCCCACAAGATTTAATCTCAAAAGATTTATTTGATAATTGATAAGAGATTGACAATGGTTTTAATTAGGTATTTGGCATTCATATAATTCCCCAGTTACTGTTAATGATCTCTCTAGCTATAATAAACTAACCATCAGAAAATATTTACTAATTCAAATGTGGTAGTTTCTGTGAGTAGCTTTTTTTAGCTAAAGGTGACAAAAGCTGGACTGAACCCTGCATCCGTTTTGCCACACAGCCCAGGGGATTTGTTATGTTGAGCCTTTTCCTGGCTGATTTCTTCAGTAAAACCCTCAGCTATGTAAATCAGCGAATTGTTGTGTTGTGAGCTATATAAGTCACTTGGGATTGAAGTTCCTTGCATAAGGAGTAAGATACTGTGTATAATAATGTGGTGCCTCCGTGCTGATGTGGTCCTGAATCCCCCTAAGTGTTGATAGTGAACCTGCTAGACGACTACATATCGACTTAAAATCTTAATATCTTATCTCCATTCAGTAGAAGACTTGCAGCTCTCTCTCCTTTGTGATGTCTTCCGGTGTATTGCAGAATGCATCCTATTTTGCCAGCGATAGAGATGAAATTATATGAAAAATTTTTAATTATTGCAGTTATCAGCCCCAGTAGGTCACTTCACACCCACACTTACTGTTTCCTGTTCCTTTTGAAGGTCACTTCATGTCATCCTACGATTCATGACAAACCGTCGGATAAGTTAACGATCATCTCTGTTATGAGAAAGTCGCTTCCGCCCTTTATCTGGCTGGTTTCTGATCGTTCCCACTGTCTGCTTCACTTTATTCTCATGTACTGCTGTCTGAGAAATTTTGAACCTTGAAGCGACCTGCTGCTCAGCGTAGCCTTCTGCCAGCAGAACCGCGATTAAACCAGGATTTAAAAATGCAGATCTGTTTAAATATATAGAGTGGTCTCGTCATTTTTTCTGCAGCTGTGTATGTGTTGATATGTTGAAATGCGGACGATGAAGTGATGGCATATCAGAGTTTAGTATTATCGAGAACAAAACCTGAGGAGATTAAGGAGCTGCATTTCAACACGTCAGACTCTGCTTCACAGTGTATCCATCATCCACACACACCAACTAAAGGACAGTTTTCAGTTACAGTTTCACACATCACAGATCCAACAACCAAGCACTTTGTCATGTAATAGTAATACATTACTGAAGTGAATGCTTTACAAATCTTTCAAAAGTAAAGGTCAGGCAGCGTGGAGTCCCTGAACAGACTAATTTATGGGGTGCTTTTTGATTAGTGAAATACTTAAGTCAAATAACAATATTAAAAGGCTTTCTGGTTTTATTCAAGATTTAAACTGTGACCTTAAGATGGTTTTAAGAACTGGATGCACTTCTTGTTAAAGCTTATGTAAAGTGCATTTATTATGTAAATGAACATTAAAACTAAATGATAATCCTACATTGATTTCTGATTTGTAAAGAGCAGAAAGGTGTGAAATCGGAGCAAAAATGGTTAAATATTTGAATGGTACTCTAGGGATGACCTAAACCGTCAACAGTCTTGGTCCTAACGTTGTTTAACGTGTTCCATCTCTCTTGGGCTTATAAATCTCAGCATTTTCTTTCATTTTCTGTGGGCGTGTTCTGGGCAAACGTGTGTCAGAGCAAGGCTAATCTCATTATCACTGTTACTGATTTCAAGTTACGTCACGACATCAGGCTCAGTCTGGCATTTTTTTTTTTTTTACTTTTCCCGAAGTCGACACCCACCGATTGCTCTGTAAGCGGCACGGCAACAGCGTGTCTGCGCAGTCATTTCTGTGGTTGTTGTGTTAGTGTGTGTGTGTGTGTGTGTGTGTGTGTGGGGGGGTCCTTAATGCGCATATTCAAC
The DNA here is from genome assembly GCA_026781065.1 of Mormyrops boulengeri. Taxonomy (NCBI): domain Eukaryota; kingdom Metazoa; phylum Chordata; class Actinopteri; order Osteoglossiformes; family Mormyridae; genus Mormyrops; species Mormyrops boulengeri. The sequence goes on from JAODLD010000113.1 coordinate 4,122,040, forward strand.
TCGTACCCCGCAATTCTCCAGATAACCACCCCACATCCCTCATATCACACGTACCACTTCTTTAACCTTTAATCGATGTTTAATCTGGAACAGATGAACGGATGAATCAGACTTACGGAATGCGCCCTTCACTATGTGTTCCACATTCAGTCGATCGTCCCCAATGCCGGTTCTGTTATTCATCATAGCACTAGTGGTAAACATTTAACAATCCAGTTTAATATGTATGCATTGCATTCAATTTAAAATAACTTACGACAGAGAACAGAGCGGCAGGACATGGTTTTAATAAGATGATTTCATAATATTGCGCTCAATTCATATTGTAAAAGACATAGCCATGGACATTGTATTATTATTATTATTATTATTATTATTATTATCCTTTCGGTCTTTTTGAACGAGTCTTTCAAAGTGCAGAAAAACATCCCGGTAACTGCACTGATTCGCTCAGGGCATGAACGTGATCCTCGAAGTGGATCACGCCGTTCACGACCAGTAGCCTCTCTCCCGCCATCTACTGGTGTAGTGGTGTAAGGACATCTGAAAGTGCAGTATGGCTAATATAATTTGAAATAAATCGTAATTCACAATGGCATGCAAAATATGTTATCATGAATATAGATTTTAATCATGTATAGATATACAGAGAATTTAAGTGTATAAAAGCGAACAATATTCTAGGTATAGGTGTAGCAAGTGAAATATAATCAGTTAACGATTCTGATTATTTTAGTTGAACGATCTTAAAAGAATCACGATCTCCATCTCTGTCTGAGACATTCCCATTCATTCCCTCCCCATGTTAAGTGCAGCATGATTTCCGCTGTGGTGCGCTGGATTGCAGTTTCCACCGTGTGGGCATGCTTGGTCTACATTAACGCCATTAACAAATTCGCTTCCCTGACGCTGGTTATATGGTATAACCACGAATCTTGCTCACTTGTGTTTTTTCCCCAGCATGCATAGGAGAAACCGGGATTCCCGGCCTGATTTAATAAATGATGCTCTACAATGATGCAAAGTCCGGTTGCGATTCTCGCCCTTATCGGGAATCCCTGTTTCCCTATATGAGATAACAGCAACCCGGAGCCTAACTGCCGATGAGAGCATTTCCAGTTTGCTTGTTTGCAATGTAAAGGCTGAGAACGCCAGCTGTGGGCTTTAACAGGATCCTCTTTCAGAAGACAAAAAGAAAGAAACCAAACAGGAACGGATTCTAAATATATTTTCTGGAAATCGAAGAAATCTTCGGCAAAAAAAAGGTACACGCTTTTTCCTACGGCAAGCAGTGGGAACATGCACGCGTAGTTTAAACAAATGTATCCGCTGGTAATGTTGAAGAGTTGGTCTGTATTGTGATACAAGGTCAGTATTGTGCCTGGCATTCGCTAGTAACGAATCGACTGTTCATCGGGGGAGAAAACTTGTGTCTGTGTTCATAAAGAGAAGGTCGATTTATTCAATTCAGTCCATGCCTGGAGCCAAAGTGCTGGACAAACATGGAAAATGTGCTATTATGGACTGTGGAAAAGCTAACTGCTATGGAAACTATACTTCCGATTGTTGAGATGGTTGTCGGTACAATAAGGACTAGTGTATACTGAGTATTTAAGCAAGGACGCGTATAGAAACGCGCTATATAAAGGACGTGTTAAATGCATGTGCGAAATCAAGCTAACAAGTCATCGGATTAAAGAGCGCTTTGAGTAGTAAGTGAGAAGGATCAATTAGTTAGTCGTTAACAAATAATCGCACCTTGTAAGGCGATTTATCAATCTGATGGGCAAGATTTTTAAAAATTACGTCCTTTTTAATCATGAAAAATCATGAAACCGTATTTTGAACCAAAGCAGTTTTTTTTAGTTTCTGCTGTGACTGGATGCATGTTCAGTACTGGGTCTACTGAATTATTAAAATCCCGTGTATAATGGGAAAGCCGTTATGTACACTGACACTGCCTCGTTATGTCAGCGGGATCACGTTTCCGTTCGCCTCCAAAGTGACGCTTCATTACGGGCAGTGACAGACGGGTTATCGCAGTGTGCATGATGCCCCGGCCGAGGACGTAATGCTTATGCTGCAAATTCCGCGTCACCCCTTTCTTTGGGCTGAAAGTCTCAAAACAATATCATTACAGTGCGCTGCGCGTCAATAGCAAATTCAGGCATCTGATCTCATTTCGTTTCACTACAACTTGCACACCTTCTTTACGATGGGAAACTGGGAAATGCATATGTAAAGGACTCAAGGGGTCTTTCAATATATGCATCCCGTCGTCTGTGACATACTTTAGTCTACGGTGTTATATTTTTGTTTTAGTAAAAATTTTGGTAGAGATTTCCGAGGTATGGTTTAGATGTATCGTACTATCATGTAGGTTAGTTTCGTTATATATGTTCTGCAAATGTCATGTTGAATTCAAAAATAGCTAAAACACAAAACTCAGCTGTTGCTGCTTAATGAACTCTTCAGTTTTACCTTGTTCGAATCAGACTTGGAATGGGACCATGGAAAATGCCTTTGTTAAAAGTGTATGAAGTTAAAATTTTCTGCTTTTATATTTCGGATCATAAACTGATTTTTTTAATTGTTGCTGTTTTTTCTGCTTTACAAATTAATGTAATCAAATAAATCAAATGGGCGATCAAATAAGGAAAAAAATAAAACGTTAACATCACTACATTCCAGAGGGATACGTGTGTTTCCTGTTTTTTTAGAACTTAACCTGAATGATGCATTTCAGTCAGCGGAGAAGCAGAGACTGGTGATGACGTCATTATTCCTAATTAGAACCTGACTTAACTGTCTTACTTGAACCTGTAATCAAGAACCATCATTACAAATTACAAATGAATTACATTATATACACTTAAAAAAAATTATTTTTCTTTTTTTTTTACAAAACAAATGAAAAATCATGGAACGCTTTCACTAACTTTGTCTATGGAGAGAGGAATTTCTAAAATTAGATTTAAGACGGAATGCTTAACGCTCTGCTCCAGAAATAACAATATAATCCCCGCCCCCTTAGCGAAGCTTTCAAAGCCAAAATCTAACCATCAAAATAAAACAGAAATGAGCATAAAGTGGTAGGTCCGAATCCAAACCATTTCAAAAGAATTGATTCATATTAAAGACATGTTGATTGCTGCTGATTGTATTTGAGGGGAGTCTATGTTGTATAGGGGTTTTAAGAGCTACTTTGTGCTTGGTGTGAATTTCGCTGGAGCGCCTTCTTTCAAGTCCGTGTGCATGGCGCGGTGCTGATGGCCGATGTGCCGACTGTCACTGTCACATGTGAAGATGTCGAGTGAATCCAGCTCACTTCTGTGCGAGGCGGAGCACCCCAAGGCACTTAACAATGATTCAGAAACAGCAATACAAACTGGAAATTAATTAAGGGCAACATCACCGTCATATGAGTAGCTGTAGCATAATTTAATATCATACCATTTTAATGGTGGTCTGGCATTATGTTTGCTATAATTCATCTTACCCGTTCCTTACTGTGGTAAACGGCTTGTATTTGTAGCATGTGTATCACTGAACCTGGACCGGATCCTCTTGTGTTTTGTTTGTCTCGTCTCCACCAAAATGGCAATATTATCTGGTATGTGGAGATTTTTTTGCGTGTGTTTATTTATTGTAGTAACCCGCACCCACGCCCAAGTGCACCCTGAAACAGAGACTTGGGTTCCTTGGCGATCTCTGTGTCACGTGGTTCGCTCTTTGACGCATGCCAGTGTTCCCACAACAACATTAAAAATGAGTGTGGAAAAAAAGGCAGAGGACAGTGGGAGGAAAGAAAATATAAACTCCTCCATATAGAAAAAAGTCCTGGGTTAAAGTCAACTGACACCCCCTGGGACATACCAATCTAATACGAGTCAGAAAAAAATACTGAGATTGTTTGAAAATATATTAAGGTTTGTACAATGGATTGCCAGGTCAGCTTGTACTTAAGCGCTTATCAGATCAACATTCCTCAGTCCTGAAATATATAAAGAGCTAAACAGGGGAGCCAAAATATGTCCGTATATCCGTCCATCTGTAATTTTTCTCATCACTTTCCTAATTTTTTGCTTAGGTTTACACATCATTATATCATCATTTTCATTCTGGCCAGTAACTAGCCTAATGGGTACTTGGAACCATTAGGTTACTGGTTCAAAGAGACATTAAATTAACCACAGTAACAATCTTCCTAAAAGATTTTTGGCATATAATAAAATAAGTTCCTTGAAAAAGGGAAAAAACATTTCTCAGTGCCCAAGTCTAATTAACAAAATCTGACCATTTCTGTCAGGAATTCACATCCATTTATATATCTACAGTCATACCCAGATCTCTCAAACCTATTGATCCAGATTGTGTATGGTACATAAACAAGTCGTTTCATGGGAAGTGGGGGACGTGTGTGGCTCAATGGGTTTGGCCTTTGACCAGAATGTTGCTGGTTCAAGCCCCGGCAGAATTATCACATCTCTGTTGGTGCTTTGAGCAAGGGCTTCAGTCCCCTGCACTGTCAGAACCAAGGGTACAGCTCTGGTGCAAGTTTGCTCCCCAAGGTACAAACAAGTCCCAGTGTTCAGTAATTGTACCCTCAAAGGTACAAATTGGTACTTTTTTGACAGTATAGGGTGCTGGATAAATGGCCTGTCCCTGTGCACAGATCCCAAGCTTTCTTATCAGCCGTGTGTATGTCAAGATGGGATATGTGAAAATACTCGTGCAAACGGTAAATAAATCATCATTGATTTGTTGTTTTTAAATACAAACCTTAAACCTAAATCGAGTTTAAATGTGCTTTTCATGCATCTGTTATTGGCCAGTGTATTGTGACAGTCAGTGTTGTGTATATGAGCAGTGATGACTTTGTGGAGTGACCTTGGTCTGCCTGGAACCTGCTATATCCCATACACCCTAGACAAGTTGCCACTCTTTGCAGGGAACATGCACACTACATGGGCAGTGTAGCGACACCACTTACCCTAAACACATGTCTTAGGCTTGTGGGAGGAACATTGTCAAGCTAGAGAGAGATGAGGTGGTAGGATTCGAACCCACAACCCCTTGAGGTATGAGACAACAGCACTAACCACCAAGACACTGGTTTTGTGGAATGTAGGTGTTATTTTTAAATTTTTATTTTTGTTGAAATGTTTGAGAGTGTTGCTGTATTACAGTAATTTGGGAAGCTAGTGTACAGTGGAACTGAATGGTTGAAGAATGACTCTTCTAGTTTCAAGTTTTATTGTCACATACAGATAACAATGTACCCCCTAATGTTCTAATGTTTTCACCTAAAATATGTAACTTGGCTTGGTTTTTATTGGTAAAATAGTCTAAAATCTTTATAGTTCTGTGTGTGTGTTTTCTTTTAATGGGGTGTATGCATGCAGGGTCTGTGTATGTGTGCGGGGTCTGTGGTTGTATCCAGGTAGGTTGTCATGACAACCCAACAGGACTTCCCATGGCCAGTCTGTACCTTCATCAGCAGACTTGTTGAAAATTCAACTGACATTTTCCAGGAACGGAATATTTAAGGCTGAAAATGGGGTACATTTTAAGGAAACCAAAATCTAGGTCTGAGATCATTTATGTGATATGGGTCTTTGGGCACCTCTCAAATCCTTGAATCCTATACCTGATACAAGAGGGAAGAGGATGGGTAGAAAATCAAAATGATTCAATAGTAAAGGATTGATTGGAAATAAAGTTACATTTATTTAGTAAAAGCTTTTATCCAAAGTAATATACAATTAACAAAGCCGGGTCAGTCAGTCCCTGGGGCAGTTGGGGTTAAGGGCTCTGCTCAAGGGCCCAATGATGAAATCATTCTACCGAACATGGGAGTTGAACTAACAACCTTCTGATCACAGGCAGAGCCCTAACCCGCAGAACCGCACACCACCCCATGATGTGTTACTCAGAATATTCAACTTTTCTCTCATCTGTTACACTTTTTAACTCTCAGCACATTTTTCATGCCAGAAAATGATTTGTGTTACTTGCACGCATTATTTCACTTTTAAAAACGACACCATCACAAATCATGACCACACTGTAAATATTGTTAATCGGAGCCAGAGGTTAAAAGATTTTGGACTCTGCCATGACTGTGCTCCTCTGTGCTTCTGTCCTTACACCACGCGCATAGCCCCATCATGACAGAGAAGCGTATATATTAACCTACTTTATTTATTTTTGTAGAATTAGTAGATGATGCCAAAGTAGCATCTAATTTATGCAGGGTGTTTTTAAGTAATTCAGGATGACCCACAGTTTCCTAAGTAGTACAAACATTTTCACTTCTACGAATGTATAACCTTCCATGTGGCTCTTTCACATGCTTTGACCAGGTGTTGATGGCGTAAGTCTGAATGAGAGCTGAGTATCACTACGTGAAACCAGCACTCAGGTGTCAGTTTTTCACAGGGACAACGGCGGCCTGGATCCACATGGCCTTGAGGTCGACATCGTTGCTGAAAATCACCCGCCGCACGTTTGTACAAAACGGTTTGATGTCTCAATTCTCATTCGGCCTAACAGCAGAATAGGAGCGAGGACCACTGGTGAATCAACAGCAGTTCGGCACTGTAATTCCCAATTCTAATACTGTGTCCTCTGTTGCAAAGCAGCCATCCTATTCCAAAAAAAAAAAAACAAAACAGTATTGACCTGGTGGCTCACCTGCTTGGGTCTCTCAGAAAATAAATCCTTACTGGTGATCCCTGTGGTGCTGCGTGAGGCTTTCAGGCTCATTTGTAATGTGGGATCAGTGACCTATCAGGCATTGGGCAATGGTTTTCCACTCTTAGACCTAGTGTGTGTTTCCAGAATGATTGCATTTGTTATCATAAAGTTCTTTGGAAGCACTGGAAACCAACTGACAATTATTTATGTCTTGTAGGAGCAGTTAACCTTGGCTGTCTGCAAGGTCCAGAAATGTGTTCTACTAAACCCAGTGACTCAGACTGGCTATTTGCACGTTGGGGGTGTGTTCTGAGCAGAGATCCTTGAGGTGTACTGTCTCTCCTGTTTGGATTCCTGGTGTAATGATGTGCTATCGCCATGCAGTGTGGGGTATTGTCTGCCCCACTGTGATGGCAAACATGCCTCACTGCACATGAAAGCTGCCACCATGGTTCCATATATCATGGTGATTATACACAGAGGGGTTCAGTAAGGACCTTGTCCTCAGGGTTTCGCCCCCTGTCGGTGCTGTAAGACGGACAGGCTGAAAAGGGGAGCGGACAAAGTATGCGCTGTACTTTAAAAACAATTGAAACAATGGAATGTTTACTTTTTGCATGTTTCATCCAACTCTCCTTTGAGATACACACACAGTTGAGAGAGAAGCTTGCTTGTGGTCCAAGCACCGGGTCAGCTATTTATTTGGCACCCCTGGAGCATTTTTATTGGGGGGGGGGGGGGTGACAGTAGTTGTCTTTGCTAAGGGTTTTGGAGATATGTGTGATTTTTGTTTGCCGCAGATGGGATTTGAGCCCATGACCTAAAATGCTGGGCTGCCGCTTACCATGGGCCTAAAATTCTGGACTGACCCTGACCCTGGGATCAGCTGCACTGCAGACTCACGTTGTCAGGCAGCATAGGGGGTACGTCTCTCTGAAAAGGGGGGGGTTACAGGCTCTCCTTGAAGGACACCCCCAGATCTGATCTGAAGGGATATATAGGTCAGTATCACACATCGTCTGCCCTGTCCCGGTGGATGTGTACAGAGACGTGCACTACTCCTGGTGCAGTTTAATTTTAATCCAGAGTGGGCGGTATGACTGTGTGGCTTTAACCCACTGGAAACTGATAAATTAGCCAAAATGGGTTGAATCAGATGCTGACTGACAGCACAGAACAGTCCCACGCCCTGTCCAATGCTATATATCAACCAAGACTACTGCAGATTTATCTTCCAAATGTTTTGTCCAGGCTTTCATTTCCTCAGATATAGCCAATGAATACGTGCCTTGCTGACTGTTCTTGCTAAACTTTAGTCGTGCTATTATATAACCGCAAAGCTGATGCCGGTGTACTTCCTCACAAGTGGGAGTGTTGCTTAATTGTACATAGTTTGCCTTCTATTCATTATTTTTGACATAAGACCTAAAGCCTTTGCAAGGCGATGAATTAATCACCCCAAGAATAGGTGGATATTAAATTAAATCTAGGTCCCTTATGCAATATTTCTGGAGTCTTAATTAGTACTGTAAAAATAGAGATGAGATGAAAATTTTAGACTCATCAGCCTTCATCTACATTCCGTAGCTCACACTTGGGCTGGGTTTGACTTTTTCGATTTTTTTAGATTTTATTCACCACTCGGGCAGCTTTGCTTCACTTTGGACGAAACCTCATCCAAGGGAACGCTGTACAACCCACACTCTCTTGGATCTGATATCATATTTCTGTTTTTTAATAAGACTCGCGGCATCAGTGATCGAAATACATCTGAGGTTTCTGCGCCGTGCACAGTTCAGGTGATGAAAGCAGACAAAAATGTTGCGTAACAGACCCGCTTCGGCGGGTTCTTTGCCGCATGTGAGCTGACGCCTCTTTGGTGATTCTGGCGTTGATTATCGGATTCGGGGGTTATCAGTAAAATGGAGAAGAAGTGACTGATCCTCCGCTCACCTGAAATAACGAGAAGGAGAGTAACGACATCATGACAAGCAGGGTGAGGCAAAAGCCTAACTTACCTCCTTAATCCAGCCCCATGCTGACTAAACATTTTCCCTTTTAGACCATAAACTACAAAAAAAAATCAATGCCTGTCGATGCTTTTCAGCTGCGATCATTCAGATTTCTTTTTTTTTTACCTGTCCACCAACTTGCCCATGATTTGTTATCACGTTTTAGCCTTTAATTGTGCATATTCAGACTTTCCTTCACAGTAAATAATAAGCAGTTATAGGTGCTGCGAGAAGTAAATGGTGTAGGTCAGTGCTGATGCAGCACACAGAAACGATTGAAGGAAACTGTATAGCATTTTACCAGCATTTTACATTTATTTTCAGTATTAGCTTGTAGCTTGTGATGTCTCCTCAGAGCTACTCAACTTATCTTACATCCCATATTTACATTTGCATTGATTTATTTTGCAGACGCTTGTCCAAAAGAGACTTACGGGCGAGGCAGATAAAGCACTGAGGCAGATAATACAGTTCAGGTTGACTTGCCCAAGGGCACAGAAGTAGTTGAGGCCTGTTAGTAATGTCGATGGACAGATTCAAGGGTGTGGGTTTGGTTTCAACATTGGTAGGGGCCATATCAGCCCCAACCTGCCCTACCCCCCAAAACACACACAGTGCTCCCACAGTATTGGTAGGGATGTATCCCAACCATCCATACCCAACTACGTCCTTGGACAAAGAACATAATGTTCTCTGTTTAAGGTACTTAACACACAGCACTCAGATATTCCCTTAATTGGACTGTGTCTCTTGAATACGGCTTAAAAATTGTTTTGTAAAAAGAGCAGGAATAGTTGGGCCTGCTAATACTAGTAAGATATTTAATCCATGCACAGAATCTCAAGGCATCAAATGAGTTTTACAAACAAATTAAAACTGAATTATTATTTTTTATGAACACTGAAGGAAACAATGTTGCTCTAATGCAGGGGTCTCCAACTCCGGTCCTGGAGAGCTACTGTCCAGAAGGTTTTCTATCCTACCTGGCTTCTGATG